>JAGFPH010008892.1:15975-27811 GCA_018207615.1 Philaenus spumarius
ATTTAGGAGCATGTTTTATAAAACGATTTTTTAGATATCAATGCCTGGCATGATACACACGTCCCGTAATCATTAAACGATGGTTTCCTACTAACTGAACAACGCTTTACAGGTATTATTTCTTTAGCAAGATCATGTACATGCAACTCCTTTAAAGAATTTCTGTTGTAAATAAAATTACCCTTATTCCTTAACTCTTCTAAAATTTGACTTCTCATGGATTTACTGTCTTCGGGACACTATTCAAACATTGCTAAGTACTTAGCAATAAATTGTTCTTGTTTATGTTGTCTTAATGCATGCCTTCTAAAGTTTAAAACAAGACACTCACAGTAAACACAATATTTTTGTGTGAAGTAGAGCACATACTTGATGTAGGTTGTGCATTGCAATATAAAAAATAAAAATGTTGTTTCTTTTTATATTATATGCTCATTGTGATTACTTTAAGTACTAAACTCAACTTCCAAAAACTGTATTAAACCCTCCTTAAGAAGCCACCAAGGACAAAAGAGCTATAAAGCATACAAACAGAAACATGGTTGCTGATATCAGATAATACTTAATTTATTTATAAAAAAAGCCTCATTGTGGAATTTTAATAAATTTCTTAATGCAATTTACAAAGTATAAGACTGAAAGTAAAATACAATTCAAATTTATATAAAATCCATAACTCAAATATTAGAAGTCAGAACAGACTTCACTTTACTCCTAAAATCACAAAACGTGTTTTATTATGTAGGTAATTCAAGAACACATCCACAGAAATGTCCAGCAATTGTTGTCTTAGGGTCATTTGCCTTATTGACGTTAACTGAAATACTATGGTTTAGAAGCACATCAGCACCAGTGCAGAAACGAACAAATGCAGCAAGATGTCGTTGATCAGAATTTGTTCAAAAAAACAAAAACTTTTCCTTTCAACTTCTTGATTCATACCAATTGGATTAAGGATTTTCAAAATGATTGTTGAATTAGGTGTCATAGTTCCTCTTATTTTTGTAAACTGATCTTTCTGATTGAGACCAAATATTTCTAAAAACCTGTTTGAAACAATAGTTTGGTTTCTGAATTAATTCTTTATGTGCAATGTCATGCAATAGTTGTTCTATGTCATCAGCATTAGGTATCCAATCTGATTCTAAGAGTTGAAAGACCTCAAAGTAATTCATCAATATCCACTGAATCAAAATCTTTTCCAGCTTCAACTAATATTTTTCTGTCAGATTCGCTAAGGCTTAAAAGGTAAACTTCAACCTAATCAGAAAATACTTTACCAAAAATACACTGCTATAATACTGGTAGCACCATCTTAATGGAGAAGTTGCCCTCTTGTTTCCAACCAATCCAAATTATTTTTCCCACTGCTGACCAGTGACGCTCATTCAAATCATAATGAATTGCTGGAACTTTGAAAGTTGTTCCTTCTGTTAATTGATCATATAAACCTTCCTAGAATTCAGTAAGACAGTCACGTAGGACTCCTCCAGAATCAAAACCTTGTTCTATGGTTCCATTAGGTAGAAACATTTCAACTCTTAAGTGGAATAGAGTTTTTCTCCAAATGTAAGAAGGCTCAATAAGTTCTTTAAGAACATGGCCACGGTGTATAATAATATAAACGCCAATCTGATTAATTTAAGAATTAGATATTTCTAAAAATGGAGTAACGCCTCTCTGATCAATTTCAGGATTAGATATTATTACTGAAAATGGAGTTAAAGGGGAAAAACTTAATTCAATGTTCTGCGTTGTTGCTGAAAGTTCATAAAAGTGCTTTCATTCTGAGCATTCTAGTGTAGAGTAGTAAAAAAAACATAACAGCTCTATCCTCTAAATATGGATAAAGTAGTTTCTACTTCTACAGTTTCCTTACCATTTGATACATCTAAATTTGAAGAAACACTCTGTTCTTTTTTCTCTGAGCTAACTTGAAAAGTACTAAAATGTTGCATACATTGTGTTGAGGAAAATGATAAGGTCAAAAAGGTTTCTTTAAATTTGGAGCATAAGTAGAAACGAAGGTTAGGAAAATGTGTCATATCATACATTTCTCCAACAGTGAAGTTTTTTTTTTTTGAATTCATTTTGTTTAAATTCTAAAAGGGAAAAATATAAATTAGACAAATGTCCTTTACTTGAAGTTCGGTCAGGAAAAAAACTTTTGCCAATGTAAGGAGATGCTTCTTTGTTTAGAGATTTTTTACTACAACTTTTCTGGTTCCTCCTCCTTGCTTACATCTCATTTGTAGTAATAATGAACAGTTTTCTCTTTGACAAAGCCAACCAATCTCTATTTGCCTTGTTTTATAATTCCCAGATGGGCTTCTTTTTTCAGTACTAGGTGAACACTGCTTTTCTCCATAACTATAACTGTCACTCTTAGATTTATTGACTCCTACCATCTTATGTCTCAACTTGTCAAGGAGTCCATGCTTACGTTTTGTGAATGGAGTAGTTTTTCTTTCACAAAATGCTTTAACAGCAATTCGATCTCCAGATTTTGCAAAGAACAACTTCCACTTACTATCATCCATAGCTTGAATAGCAGCATAATCAATCTAATAAAATAAATAAATGTAAAAAAAACAAACAAAAACTGATATTGTAATTTACCTATTTATATTTATTACTAGGAAAAACCCCGCATGCCAACCCTGTTGAACCTTCTACTCTCTTAATCAGGTTATGTTTTCTTTATAATAAAGGTGTAGGATTAATAATAACCCCAAAACTATGATGATAAATAGACCTAATGTTAAATTTTCAAATCAAATTATTTTTTATTCTTTATAACATCAGTTATAATAAAGGTTAAAAGAACCAACAAGGCTCAGGTCTACATTTGAATAAAAACCTAACCTAAGTAAGAAATATGAAAACCATTGCTTCAAAGTTTCAAATCAAGTGTTAGTGGAAATATTATAGCAAACAGCTGTTCTATCTGTTATTTTATTTAATAATTGGGTGATACGGTGATAAAAGTAAATAATACATATCTAGACATAACCTAGGATTTTTTTCCGACTAAATTTACAAATATTGAAATAAAAAATGTTTTTATCAAAATTAATTATAGCCTATGTTACTCAATTATAGTGTAGTCTTTTATTAGGAAACTATTTTTTCAATCGGTTCGGTAGTTAAAGATATTACTCCCTAAAGCTACGTTTCCATTCCTACAAGTCGCGGGGACTTGTGCCGGGCACATGTCCCCGGCACATGTAGCACGGTTTTGTTTTACTGTTTCCATTTCCTTGAGACATGTCCCTGAGATGTTGGGTAAAAATAAAAATACTCAGTCCCTGTTCGACACTGTGCTGAGCAGGTGCGTTTATTGTGTTGGTACAAACATGGAAAAAGTCGTAGCTGCCTCCGCCTTTGTGGTTATTGCGGGTGCATACTGTGAACTCAAGAAAAAAAGGCGTAAACGTCCAAGGTGGTGGATCAGAAGTTTTTTAGCGAGACGTGATTCAGAATTGGCCTACAATTCCCTGATGAGAGACTTACGTCTTCAAAGCGGGTTTGACAATTTTGTTCGAATGACGGCAGCAGATTTTGAGTTGTTATTAAATCTGATTGGTCCCGAGATTACCAAAAGTAGGTCATGTCGACTTCCAATATCTCCGGGAGAAATGTTGGCTGCCACCCTACGATACTTGGCAACAGGGGATAGCTACAGTTCAATCATGTACCTACACCGGATCTCAAAAGCGTCAATTTCAAGATTTATACCCGTAGTGTGCAAGGCTATCGTTTCATCATTAAAAGACTACATTCAGGTAAATAAGTTCAAATTCATTCCATAAAATAGTTTATTTCATCAAATAATACCTGTATATAATATCCAATTGTGTAATTATGTAACTGTTAATAATGTAACAACATAGTAAATTGAAAATTAGTGACAATGGTGTACATATAAAACACTTCTTATGTTTGATGGTATCCTATTAGTAGAAAGAATTTTGCTGGAGCTCATAATCTTCTACTGGGGTTTGGTTAGTTTGTACTTCTCCAGGAGACAGCTGTGGTTGCTGGTTGTTTGCTTGAGGGGAAGGGTATGGACTAGATGAAGAACTACTAGCAGGGTTATATTGGTTGTATCCAGGAAATGGTTGCGGCGGTTGTGCACGGTAAAATGTGTTCTGGCTATTGTTCCATGGAGGAAACATGTGTCCTCCTGCTCCCCCACATTCAGCTTGGTACAAGATATTAGAAATACTATGACGTATCCAAGCTTTAGTTTTCCTATCTTGGAACTTTTTCAATGATTCTCCTACATATTCTCCAAAACACTCGTCCTCATCCTTATTTTTAGTCATAGTTGTTGTCAGCACTTCATATGCGTGATTGATTTTCTTTTCCAAACCACCCACTTTCGATGGTGGCTTACTTCCTTTGTTTGAGATTGTTCTTTTTCTGGTTGGTGGCTCTTGGGATTCCTGTCGCGCAGATCTTTTGACTTCTTCAATCGCAGGTTCTGATCTAGTAGCCCTATCAGCCCCGTCGTTATCTTCGGGTGGATCATCAGGGTCACTCTCATCTCGTTCTTGGGTTAAGTCATCTTGGGTCTGAAAAGGAACAAAATAATTAGCTACATTGTTTGAACCAAGTAGTATATTTTGTACATTGTGCAGTACACGATTATATAAAGTTTTTCTGTACTTTATTAATTATTTTCAGGTACCAAATAACGGAGAAGGGTGGAATGATGTGGCCGAAGGGTTTTACTCTAAATGGAACTACCCAAATTGCATAGGAGCCCTCGATGGAAAGCATGTTGTGCTTCAAGCTCCAGCCAATAGTGGTAGCCTGTATTACAATTATAAAGGAACTTTCAGCATTGTTTTAATGGCACTATGTGACGCAAACTACAGCTTTTTATTTGTTGACGTAGGCGTTCAGGGCCGTGAATGTGATGCCGGTGTTTTTTTGGATACAGAACTATATGCTGTGCTGTATCAAAACAAACTGAACATTCCTAATGGACGGTGTTTACCAGGAAGAAGCGTGGAAATTCCGTATGTGATAGCTGCCGACGATGCGTTTGCTCTATCAGAAAGATTGATGAAACCGTTTGTGGGAAGACATGTAAAGGGCACCATTGAAAGAGCCTTTAACTATAGGCATTCAAGAGCAAGGAGGGTAATTGAAAATGTTTTCGGGATAATGAGTAGCGTTTTTCGAGTACTTAGAAAACCCATCCTACTTCAACCAGAATCAGCTAATTGGGTGACACTGAGCTGTGCTTATCTGCATAATTTTTTAAGAAAAAATTCTTCGGCTAATATCTACAGCTCCGCCCAGACTTTTGACTCTGAAGACAGCAATGGAAATGTCATCAACGGCACTTGGAGGAGTGAAGGACAGGAACTTACCGGACTTCGATGGTGCAAAAATAAAGGGGAAAATCCCGGTGTATTTGTTCGTCAAGAACTGGCTCACTTTTTTCACAGTCGGCCATTGCCATGGCAGCAACGATATGCTTAGGACGGCAAAGTGTATTATTATCAAGTTATTATTAAGTGTATTATTACGGCAGTGTATATTATTATTATTATTAGTATTATTAGTGTATTATTAAGTGTATTATTTTCTTCACTAGCGCCCAAAACGGGCTAAACTAATCATTTTGTTACTATAGAAACTAAGAATGGTTGTATACCTTTCATAAATACTGTAAAATATTAATCATATTTTGGCAAGACACCATTTATTTAACTGGTGTGCCCTTTCATTGACCAAAAGTAATATTATACTAGTATTATATTGCTTAATGATATGATATTATAAAACATGCATAATAAAAGAAAGTATACCAGCATTGTTGTATTGTACTTGATTTTGGTTTTAAACCATATACTTTCCGCAATATTTTTTTTTATTTTGATGTTGAAATAATTAAAATCAAAAGATTTAAACAAAAATCATCAACATATATTCAATATTGTACTTACCAAATTTAAATTCAGTGAACTCGTGTGTGGTAGATTCTCAGTCGAGTTGCTCAGAAAGCTTAAAAGTGAGTAGTAACACCACTTAGGCACGTAGACGTCACTGGCACCTGCCCCACTCTTCTTGCTTTTCTCAATCTTCGTTTTTTCCCTGAGATACTGCGAACGAATATTATGAAGTTTCTTTTCTATTTCATCACTTTTTGACCCTAATGCTTCAGCAATTCGTTGCAGGGCATCAACACGGCTGTTTGAGTTTTTGTGATGTGAGCTTCGAACATTCCACAAAACAGACTCCTGTTCAAACAGTTCGATTAGTTTGGTAGTACGGCATTTGGTCCACTCCATTACAGTGATAATACGTACCAATTAACAGGGAAGAACTACACAAAACAAAACACAGACACACACGATCCACGCGAAACACACGTTGGAATCTGAGACAGAGGGGTTAGATTTTGCTGTCAGAAGCATGGAGCTAGGAAGGGAGTGGAGGGAGTGAAAGGCTCTTATCAGCAGGTTTCATTGAAGCCTGTTTCATTGAGTTCAGTTGAAATTGGCTTCAAGAAAATCAACTATCGCTCCCTCCACTCCCTTCCTAGCTCCATGGTCAGAAGGATGTAAACAGTGGTCTGCGCATTCGCAAGTCCCGGGCACAAGTCGGAGGCCGTTTCCATTCTCCGGGCACAAGTCGCGGGCACATGTTTTGTCGCGCAGTCGGCTGCAACATTTTTGTCAAGGGCACTTGTGACGCGACGTGTGCCAGACCATTTCCATTCTGCAACTTGTGCCGGGCACATGTGCCCGGCACAAGTTGCAGAGAGTTTTCTTGTAATGGAAACGGGGCTTAACAGACAAACAAATTTTACTTCTTTATAATATTAGTATAGATATTGAATTCTCGGTTAACGATAGCACAGCTAGTTTTATAGTAATACTAATATTATTAGCAGTTTTTTTAATTATTTGTTTTCTACTTAAAAATATTAGTACCTCTAATAACTTTAGAGCTAAAATCGGTAGATAATATTAGGGTGAAGTGGGGTAAGTGTGACCTAAAAATCATATAGTTCATGTTTAAAATTTTTTCTCGGTTATTTCTAAAACTAGAAATTTGAAATTTTGTACACCTAAACTGTAAAAGTATCTTTGTTGGGAAAAAAATTAAATGTGATACAATTTTTCTTTAGCTGTTTTTTTTTACTCACAAAAAAGGTCTATAAAAATGCCTCTATCTTATTAATGGTGTATGGGGAAACTGTGATAACTTAATTAGTGCAGGCTCTTCCAGGCACTTTTTGATTTAAGTCCTTATCATTTTTAGTTTTTGAGATATTTACAAATTAAATGAAGAACTACAAAACCTCCGTAAATTTGTGAAAACTTTAATTTTGTATAAACACATGAATATTGCCAAAATAAATTAGTTAATGTAGCAAAACACTCATGTAACCCAAATTGTCAATCTAAGACAAAGAAATTTCTTGAAACTGTTACACAATCATGATTTTATTACTTACCGAACTCAAATGAATTAAACTTCGTTCAACTTTTCCATCTCTTCCGTAAACAGCACAGGTATGTTCCAGGTAATTTTTCTCTAGAACAATAAACATGTCTGAATTCTTCATGGCATTTTTTTTTCTAACGTCAATGTTCCCACTACTTCTGACGAAACATAGTTGTCTGTATTCCGGTTTACGTAATGTGCCACTTCAGCAGTTAACGCTTCTGCAGGTCTTCTTCTGGACAAAGTGATTTTATAAGCAATCATAGCTCCACATAATGCTTCATAATTTGAAACGGATACATTTGTTTGAAGTTTTTCAACAAAAATTAATTTCACATCCTTTATAAATGCGGCGAATTTCCCCCGCACGGGGGGTGCAGACTAGCTGCACCTACTAAGAGGGTTTTGGCGTCCCTCGCGGTACCCGAGTCAAACAACGCCCAACACATACAATACATCCATCCAATTACATACACACACACATCAAACAATACATACATTCATATTCTCACCTTCTTTTAGGATTTTGACTGTGCAGAGCCATTGCGCGTTGGGAGTGCTGCGCCTGCCAGAGTCTTGACAACCTCTGGTTTGGTAAGGCTGATGTGAGTTTGCTCTGCCGAGACGTATGCGTGGTTTCTGTTCTGGGGCCAGCCACTTTGGTTCTTGGTCAGGAAGTGTTCGCGGTGTTGAAGAAAGTCGGATTCTTCCTCACAGTAGTTTCGGGTTCCAGACTGATGTCCATCCAGACTGGCAAAAGAGTGCTCGGGATCCTCACGGAACTGGGGGTTCGGAAGTGATCGCAATGTGATCTGATGGGCACGCCCTTACCGAGTTCGCCCGATTCCGCCTAACACGATGCGATGGACAAAAACAAATTGGCATGGCCCTTCGCCCACCTTAAGGCCTTGACTGGTCGCCGGCCCGTCAACATCCTTCAGAAGAAAGCTGACTACGTTTTCGGTCCCCCTTCGTGTTCTGCCTGGGACAGACATAACACTCCAGATTTCCTGGTTTTCCGTACCCACTCACACACACACACACACACAACACACAACACACCAAATCATGAATCTCTCCCTCCCACTTTAAATCCTCTCTCTCCACAATGACCCCAGACCTACTTAATTCAGCCTGTTGTCATTGTCCACTCCTTCTCTCAACCTTCACCACTTGACTCGTCCTGTTCTTCCATCTCCAATTCCACCTCCACATCCAGTTCCCTTTTCTCCAGTATCACCCTCACATATTCCCTAAAGATTTCAAACCCCTTATTGCTGACTAAGCCTTCCCTGTCCATTCCAACGCTTGCAGCCCTCAGTTGCCTCACACACTTTTCTCTCTCCTCCCCCCACCTACAACACTCAAATACTACATGGCTGCAATCCTCTCTTTCTCCACATTCACATATCTCTCCCTGTCTTAGCCCAAACCCCACTAACTTCGCCCTAAAACAACCATGCCCACTCAAGCACTGCGATAAATAATAACCAGGCCTCACCCACTCCGCCTCTACTCTTCCCCGCACACTCTGCCACCACTCATATGTTTCTCTACCCTTAGATGAACTACTCCACCTTTCTTGCCACTCTTCCATCACGAAATTTCTCAACTTTCTTTTACACCCCACCTTCTCAAACTCTATCCCCTTCCATTCGAACCTTCCCTTCATCCTCACCATTATGGCCACAAATCTCCTCTCTAACTCCAAGTCTAATGGCACCACACCCGCTATTACACACGCCGCCTCACCAGACATAGTATTAAAGCCCTTTATCATTCTCAATAAACACCTTCGCTGCCCACCTAACAACTTCCTCTTGTCAATCACCGTAAGCTTACTATACCATGCCCCACATCCATACGCGATCATGGGTACATATACTCCCTCATAGATCCTCTTTATCTTCTCATAACCTACTTCCTTATTACCAAAAATATTCATTACCTTCATAAATTTCGCATGAGCTCTCTCCACTCCTTCCTCAATGTGCCTCCCCACTCTCATTCCAGCACCCCACTTCACCCCCAGGTAAACTACCTCTCTCCCCATCCTCAATCTTCCTCCTCCAAAAGGTATATTGGGTAGCCTTCCCCTATCAAGCTTCCCCTTCAAAAGTACACCCACCGTCTTCTTCTCTGAAATTAACATTTTCGCCTCCAAACTCCACTCCACTAACTCCGCCCTTCAGTTCCAAATCCTTCCTTGAACATCCCTCCACAAGTACCGCTCCATCATCCGCATATGCCACAATCTTCCCCCTTCTATTAATCTTCCTTATAATCTCATTGAATATAACCTTCCACAGTTGAGGCCCCAACACCGACCCCTGCGGGCAACCCCTACCTACCTTCTTACCTACACTCTGGTCCTCCTCCCTCATCTCAACCCATCTCCCTCGTAAATAGTCTTCCATAACTCTGTAGACATCCCCTCTCACACCCATCTCATTCAGTTTCCATAAAACTCTGGGCCACCATACTCTATCAAAAGCTCCTGTCATATCGATAAATATCCCCAAAACATATCTCGCACTGCTCTCCTCCACAAACCTCCTCACCTCCAACATTGCTCCCTCAGTACTCCTCCCACTCATAAACCCAAACTGCATTTCCGATATACTTCCATAAAATACCTTGTAACGGATATATTGGTAGACACCAATATTCCCAAAGTCTAAAATAATTAAAATAAAACAAATTATAGAAAGATTCTAAGATTCAAAGTAGGCCTAAGTTAGTTAAGAAGAAATCTTTGCTCTGGACACAGTTAAAAGATTACAGCTGATACTAGTAACACACGTGTAAACTATTAGGTTACGTTCCCAGACATTTTAATCAAGTCAGCGCATTAAAACAACTTGCTCTGAAACAAGTGAAAAGAATCATATTGCATTTCACATAGCTTTAGCGAACAATGCAGAATATCATGAGAATGCTTTTACAAGAATTTACAGATAGACAAATTTTTAGAAAAATGAAAGTCCAATAGGGAGATGAGTAAAAAATCTTTAGCCAATGACAAACGGTTTTTCAAAAGGACGCGTTAGCAGGAGTAGGGCAAGAGCGAGAAAAGCGGGGTCTTCTTCTAACATCTTTTGAACGGGCAAGACCTAAAAGCCCGCTTCACACCACAATGTATATCTCAACCTAAAACCCGCTATAAAAGACTAAGTACATTTTACCTTAAAATACGAAAATAATTTAAAATCAATCATCAAATAAGAGTCAATCATCAAGTCGAACTCACTAAGTGAAAGTCATCAATCAGTTTAAAATCAATCACCAATTTCAAAAGGCATCGCAGGAACCAGTGGATAAATAGTGTTCAGTGAATGTGCGAATATAGATAAATTAATATCAATAAAGTGTTAAATAAAATAATCAATAATATAGATAGTAACAGTTTAAAAGTGTGTGAAAGGGGAAATCACAGATACATGTAAGTAAATTAAAAAATTTCAATTTATGTTAAGACAGATCTCGAGGTTAAGCAAATTAAATCAAATCAAAATCATATCCAGATAATTAAAATAAAATCATAAAAAAATTGTAAATGGAATAATATAAATGTAATAAAATAAATTCACAGCTTTAGAGCAACAATAACTAAGCAATTTGGTCGGGTCTTCTTTATAGAGAATTAGCTGCCAAGGATTTAATAACAACTAATAAGCAATTGAAAGGAGATTCCGATTCAATTAAAAAGGTTAGACACTGCTGTTTAGGATAAGGTTTTAATGTAAAGAATTATGTCAACTTAATTATCAATAATTTAATTTCAAATATTTTATACAATGTTTAGTTGTTAGCATATTTTAATAAAGGATAAGTTATATATATTAAATATTAAGGAGACTGCATAGTAATTGAATAGTACAATCTCCCTTAACAACGTTATACATTACGAATAATAATTATCAAAATATCCTGGTAAAATTAGTTCAGTAAATTCAGCAACTTATTATGAAGTAAAATTTAGAGGAAGTGACGATTTGAGAAATTAATCATTAAGAAATTGTATATTAAATAATTTGTACATTTCTTAAGAACAAATTTCAATAATTAAGTATCATGTTAATTCAAGCTTTTTATTCAATAAATTCAATTTAAAAAATTCTAAATGTTATTAATGTAGAAAAGGTGTAGTCATTAAATTAATCATATGTCATGTACAATATCTTACTATCAATTATACATTTAATTCAAACCATCAAACGTCTCTGAAGTTATTTCAACCAATTAGTTGTGAGTCAGACCTCTCAAGCCAAGCATAGATTGATTCGTAAATCGAATCTGGTGGAGCCCCCATATAAAAATAAACCTTACAGAATAAAGTCGCCCAAATCAAAATCATAAACTTACA
>JAGFPH010008892.1:27911-40128 GCA_018207615.1 Philaenus spumarius
TAAACCTTACAGAATAAAGTCGCCCAAATCAAAATCATAAACTTACAACCTCCTCCATCTTATTCACCAACATTCGCTCAAAAATCTTACCCAACACAGGCAACAGACATATAGGCCTATACGACTTTGCCTCTCTCCTGTCCTTATCCTCTCCTTTGAGTAGTGTCCTTATAACTCCTCTTTTCCATCTGTTTGGAAACACCCCGAACCTAAAGCAACCATTAAAAAGCTTAACGACTAACTCCTGAAGCTCATCCCATCCTTCCTTGATCATCTCTGATACTACACCATCACACCCAGCAGCCTTGCATTTCTTCAGCCCCTTCACTATTTTCCCCACCTCTCTCTCCCCTACACTCACCCTTCCTCTCTCACACCCCATTCCTAGCACATCTCTTCTGATGCCCACCTGTCTTTCCGTCTCACCTTCCTAGTAGTCCTCCACTATTATGTCCTTCAATAGGTTGCTTACTGATTCCTCCCATGTCACCACATTGTCACCTCCAATTTCGCACGCCACTTCTCGTGGTCCTGCCTTTCCAACCACCAACTTATATGGCAAGCTCCACTCCGACTTCGCGATCTCTTCTTCAACAAGCTTTATCCAACTTTCACTCTTCTTTACTCTAATCATATCCCTATACCTTCCTAAAGGCCCTCCTATACTCCACCAACAGATGCCTACTCCTTTCTTCATCGCCTTCCCTCTTCAAATCCTTTCTTGCTTTCATTACCTTACTTTTCATACTAGCCAACTCCTCATCCCACCACCTATTCCCCTTACCCTTCCCACCTCTCCTGGGTATCGTTCCAATCGTCGCGTCCCATAGCAGCTTCCCTAATTCTTTCTCAAATCTTACTACTTCCACCTTACTTCCTAGCATCACATCCTTCAACTTTTCACCCTTATGTCTCAAAGCACTCCTGTAGTCATCCCACCTCGCATTTTTCAAAACTAAACCTCTCTCCTTACTAGCTGTCTTCACAGCACTCTTCTTCCACCCCTCCTGCTCTACTACCATCCTTATCGCTCTATGTGTACCCGTCAGCCAATTTCCTTTTACCTCCCACTGTCCTGCTGCCAAGTCCCCCACTCTCGTCTCCACCGTCACGTCAATAAAGGTACTCTGCTTCCCTCTCACGAAAGTAGGTCCACAATCTGCATCATTCAGTATCCTCCACCCGTCCTCCACAATCACATCTGCTAACTTCCTACCTTTTGAATTACTCCTATCTCCTCCCCACATCCTAGATCTCGCATTTGCATCCATACATAGAAGAACGTATTCCCCTTTCAATCTCCTCCTCACCGCCTTCATATACATGAGGTACGGCTCATCCCTTGCCTACACTGGCAGTACATGGAGACCACATACATCCTCCTACCTCCCTGAAGTATTATCTCCACACATACACAGTTACTATTACATAGACTCTGAACCATCATCGCTCCGAGTGATCTATTCAGCACCACCACTGCTGCCCACGGCTGCTCCACCCTGTTATCATAGACCACTCTCGACTCCAGTCCATAGCCTAGTACCTTCCCTCTAAACGTATATGGCTCCTGCACTGCCAGTATATCAATCTTCTCTTTAACCGCTACCTCCCTCAGCTCCGCCGTCACCCTCTGCGCCCTTTCTACGTTCGCTTGTACAATGCTAGTCATATTGTATGTTAGATATCCACCTTCTTCTTTGTAGCTGCCTTGCTGGACAATCTGACCACCCTACTCTATGCATTGCATCCTCGAACCCCATCCTTAAACAATTTACACAAGTGTCCTGACCCCTTCTCTTTCTACATGCCTCCTCCACGTGGCCTTCCTCTCCACACCTATTACACACTTTCTGCCTTCTACAGAATTTTGCTACATGCCCGAATCCCTGGCACTTAAAACATCTAGACATATTAACATACTCCCTAATTCTACACGATCTAAGGCCACAGTATAATCTCCCAAATCTCTCCAATCGTTGTAATAATCTCGGGGAAACCTCCAGTACCCAATTACAGACTTCACCCTCCTTCGGCCCTGTTCTGAACTTGGGTACCATCTCGCTTCCTATGTCCTCTATACCACCAGCCAGTCCCTCATTTTTCCGCACTAGTTCCTTAACTAACTCCTCACCCTCATAACCTCTTTCCACATCATACATCAGCACCCTGGGCCTTCTCAACTTTATCTCTTCCCCAACCTTAAAACCAACCTTTTCCAACTCCGAATTCGTCTTCACCTTCTCCAAATCCTTTGCATCATGCACCTCGATAACAATGTTCCTTCCCGCCTTTCTCAGATTCCTCACCCTAATTTCACCATTTCCCTTCCTCAAACACCCCATCACTACACCTCTCGCGTCCTTCCCTTCCACCGTATCTGGTGTCTCTACCATTAGTTTGGGCCCCCTACTCCTGCTGCCTCCTCTTCTTCCCCTCCTAACTACATCAGCCCATCCCTCTTCACGACCATCCTCCACACTCTGATCCTCACCTGCCGTACCATCTCGCCTCCTTTCTCCACCTTTTGACCTAACTTCCTCTAAAATTTTTCCCATACTCCGTTGAAGAATCGAGTCCACCCTTACCTCCACCGCATCAATCATAACGTTCATACCTTCTGTAGTGTCCATTGGCTCCCCTCCTGCCACTCTCCTAGCCTCCCACAAGTTTACCACTTCGTTCATTTCAGCCTGAATAGTCCTTTTCAATTCACCAACCGCCTCATGTCCTATTCCCACCTGAGATACCAGCCCACCTAACTCTTGTACCTTCTCGCTCAATTCTGTATGTCCCTTCTCTACTGCTTGTCTTATACACTTAATTTCCCCCACCGCCTGTCCTAGCTCCTTTTCCTTACCTTTTTTCTTTATCCCCTCCTCCACCTCCTTCAGTTTGTCTTCCACTTTCTTGATATGGCCCTTAACACTCTCCCAACTTGCCGTTACCCTCTTCTGCTCGTCAATCGTCGCCTTTAATTGTGTTGACGTATTACAAAACCCACTATCTCCAATTTAAAAAATTTTCAGTACAGACCATTTTCCGTTAGGCTAACTTAGAAGTCGTTTTTTTAGTTTTTTATTTATGTTATTTGAAACATTAAAACATTTAAAATAATATTGGAAAGAATTGTTCATTTTGGAATATATATAAATTAAAATATTGCCTTTTTTTAAGGAATAGTTTTTTCAAAACCTACTATTTCCAGGAAAAAGTGGATTTTGCAAGAATTTGTTCATGTTTTAATGATGAGGATAACACTAAATTAAGAAAATTAAAATATATTTGTTTTAAGTTTAAACAAAATTTATTTTTAAAACTTAGTAAACAAATAGTAGTATGGAAAGCTTAAGACAAAACATATAAATACATTGTAAAAAATAACCCAAAGTACAGGTTATACAATTTCTTCGGTTTCATCGTCTTCTTCATAAAAAAATTGTAGCGTTTGTAGAAACGTATATCCAAGTAACTTTTGAATTCGCGCGCCAAGGCCTATTCAGTTGGCAACATTGTGGGTAGACCAGTGTGCCACTCTCATCAGCTGTTAGCTGTTGGAAGCGTACTAGCCAAGCCGTTCTTAATTTCATCTTTCTGCAGTGGCCTGACTATGTAATGCATAGCGACAACACGTTCTAGTTTAGACTAACCGAAGCTATTTATATGTATTGCCGTCTTGGTAATAATTAAACCATCAGTGAGCTTGTTTTATTTAAGATGCGTTAGTGAGTGGTTTTAAGTTTTCTTGTGACGTGTTTTACGGCGTTTCTTGCCAAAATTGTCTGACCTTGCCTAAGGCCTATTTCGTTGCTAAACATGTCTACCGGCTAAGTTATCCATCTATCTTCTACCAGGTAAAGTTCAAACCTAAATTACACCCTGAGTTAGCTATAATAATATGTATTGTGTGAATTTAATTGTAATATTTATCTACACTTGCAGAGTAAATTATGTCATAACTTAACTTCATTTTTTTTATTAGCCTATATTTTACATAGCCTATCTGTTTTACTTTATGTAGCCACAAGCCTTAAACTATTTGCATTATAAGCTTTAGAAGCCTTTTTAAGCCTTATAAAGGTGTAATAATGTGTATTAAAAGCTCTGTTTTAAATATTTCTTTGTAATCCTATAAATTAGAATACAGTTCTATACACGAGGCTAAATTACAGTTTCATACAGGAAAATATATACAGTTCTATACACGAGGTTAAATTACAGTTTCATACATGAAATTCTTATGCAACTTTATACATGTTTTTAGCCATGTACTAAAACATGTGTTTTTTTTCTTATAGTGAACATCACTGGTTTAAGTATTACATGGGTTTATCCTACTACAAGTTTTGACTTCCATCTTCGGAACAACAACAAAAAAACAGCTATAATGAAAACTTTCTGAGTGTTGCTAGAATTTTTAAACTGTCTGTTACTTAAAATATGATATCTAAATAATAAAGGCTTACATAGTTGAAAAAGGCTACAGTAATATTTTTTTTTATATAATAATAATTGGGTGGTGCAGCTATAGCATATTTCGGACCTTAGCCCTAAGGGCTCTATATTAGAAAATTTAATTACATTTTTTTTTAATAGAGAGACGTCTCATATCTTTTTTTTTATTAATTAATTTTTATCTAGAATTAAGTTTGGCCATAGATATAAAATTAATATCAAATCCATGGTGAATGTATTCAATTTTGTAAATTTATAAACACTACTAGTTCGTAATTTTGTATTTTTTTTTATTGTAAACAGGGAGGGTTTTTCAAATTTTATTTTGGGGAGGGTTTTTCTTTTTGAACTTAATTAATTAATATATATATTTTGTAAACATTTTCTTTGAAAATCAATTATACTTAAGGGCATGTCAATTTAAAATTTTATTATTTAAGGGCGTATAATCTTTTGTATTTTCAATTTAAAATAATATTTTAATAAAAAAATTGTTTATTAAGTGAATTGTATTTGTTTGGCATTTCCTGTGAATAGCTAATTCAGGTGTTTCTCGAAAACCTTTCCAAAATGAGGTAAGGCTACAGTTTTTTTTATCTTTAGAAGGATTTATCATCTTTTTTTTATGTATGTACCATCCTATTTTGACTCAGTACGCTTTCCGTTTTTGTTCGTTCCCTTTGAGGATGGTACAAAATGTTTCATCATTTTCATATTCTTGCACATTGGAATCAGCACCCAAACCTAACACTGAATCATAAAAACTTTTTGTATTGTCATCAGTAATATTTACAAATTTTATTAGCTTAGCGATATCTTTCTTCTTTTCTTCTTTCACATGACTTGTAGTTGGCAGCTCATTTAAACGTGACAATAGATGTTTAACACTTTTGTTCCTTTTTGTTATTACTGAATTAACAGGTGTTCCCAAATAAGTTGATGATACACCGACTGATGAAAAGTGTCCTTTTTGATAAGTTATAACTTTCTGCTCAGTGGTTTTAAATGGCATGGTTGATTTCATTATCGGTTTTACTGCTTCTTTGAAGTTATTGAAAGTAAAATCTTTTCCATAAATCTTGATAGTGCAGTAATCTTTAATAATGTCATAATATTGTGAAGGGCTAGTTATTTCTTTTTTCTTCCTTATTACTCTTTCTATGACTCCGAAGGTTCTGTCGGCTGGCATGTAGCTGTGACCTCTTACTGGATAATAATGAATAATTTT
This sequence comes from Philaenus spumarius, assembly GCA_018207615.1. Classification (NCBI taxonomy): domain Eukaryota; kingdom Metazoa; phylum Arthropoda; class Insecta; order Hemiptera; family Aphrophoridae; genus Philaenus; species Philaenus spumarius. Next base: position 33,592 of record JAGFPH010008892.1, read on the forward strand.
GTCAAATATAGTTGAAGTATTTACAAAATTGAGCAGAACAGCAATAAGAAATTGATTTTTATTTTGTGCTGCACAAGAATCAGAAAATAGCCGAAGAGTGAGATAACGTTCTTGGTCTTTATACCTATCTTCCACAATTTTTAAAAAGTTACAAAGCACCGAAATTATTTCATTAGGTCCTCTTCCTCCTTGTGTTTCTAGCCTTGAGTACACAAAATTGTTTTCTTTTTTTGATCATTTTCAGAACATATTACAAAATTAAGAATATGCAACCATACTTGTCTGCAATAAAAAACATCAGAAACATTTAGTTTAGGTAAAGGTTGATTCTGCATCATGTCGAAACAAACCGTGATTTCTCCATCCTCCTTCATACCGAGGAGTTCAAAAAACTTTTTTGCCTTTAATCTGTGCAACATTAGAGATGTAGACAGTCTTTTTTTCTCTTCGTCTTCTAATCCCACAGACTTTATTTTAAGTTTATTTTCTGTACAAAAGCTGCAAACATCTTGCCTTGGATGACCAATGCTCAAATTAAAACAGTTTACAAATACTTTGTAATATTTGCTAAGAGATGCTTCTTTCAACCCATTTGTTCTTCTTCTGGTAACCCAGTCATTCCACATTTTGTTTACACTCAGATCACTCTGTAAATAACTCCTACCTGTATCCTTTCTTTGATAGTGAGATTTCTGACACTTAAAACTTGTAATATGTTGGATAATAGAATCCTTCACTGAATGATCTTCTTCCTTCGAACGATCTCCTCCTCGTTTATCCAATGGACTCTCAAGAGTTGTACAAAAGTTTCTGGAAAGTCTATTTAACCGATCCCTAGTGTAGCATGAAATTGACTCAAACGATTTCTGACACACTTTAATCTTTTCTCCATTATTAGTTAAAATGAAATAAAAATTTGTAAACCTCTCCTTTCTAGTTGTTGGGTCTTTAGTACGTCGCAGCCTAGATGGTTTACTGGCATCAATGAATTTTAAAATGTATTTATCTTGATCATTTTTAGTTGTGTTCTTATAAATATTTTTTTAAAATAAGTCTATATCAGCTGTATCAAGTCGCTTTACTCCGCAAATTTTACTATCCTCATTATGGTTACATTTTATGGCCCAACGTTTACCTTCTAAACTATATTTTTTCATTTTCTCAACATTTCTTTTATTTCCCTTGCGTCGTTTTCTTCCACCTTCTACTGGTTCTGTAAATTCAGGATCATCTTCAAATCCTCTTTCTTGAGGCCTATCTCTTAAAGCTAAAACACCATCATTAATATTAGTCAAAGCATCAATATTTACATCAATAGTATCGTCATTAATATTAATATTTAAATCTATATTATTAATATTATAGTCAATACTATCACTTTCACTAACATAATCAACTATTACGGAATTATCTATAACACCCAACAACATGTACTCATCTTCAGTATGCATATCATTTAAGTTACTGCTTATCACATCATCCATGATAGCAATAGAAATTTAATATCCTTTACTCACTGTTACAATAACATAAGCTAATTTTAAAATATTATTGAGGAAATTATACTGATGGCAATAATAATGCACCAACACACACTACTATTTGTCACACTGTTATACAAATTATTTCCTTTCAATTCCCGCGAAGTCCGCATAACCCGCTTCCTCTCTAACCATCCTAAAGCATTCCTCTAGTTTCTTCCCTCAGCTATCCATCCTATCCCCAACATTCCGTTCCCACTTTTCCATATCTTTTACCCTTAGCTCGTCCTGCTCCGTTTTCATTAGCTCAAGCCTTTGGATCTCACCCATCAATTTCTCCATCATTCCCTGGTTTTCGTCCCTGACCCTGTTGATTATTACCGAGCCAAAATCCACCAACTTTTGATCAAGATCTAGCTCTTTTATTCCACCCGTTCTTTTCCTCGCAAATTTGAAAATCCCCACCGCCTTCGCACACTCTCTATCCATCTCACACGCACTCAATATTATCTCTTTAATCCTCTTCCCCAGATAGGGTGCATGCTTCTCTGACGAAAAGTTTCTTTTACAATAGTCCTCAATCTCATTCAACTTACTGTCCATTGGCTCCATCAACTTATTGGTCCTGACCTTCATCAACTCGTAAAGCCTCGGGCTCCTCTCCTCCGGAGACCCCTCGGAATTAGACCTATGCCTCTTTTTCCTACCTCGGTAAAATGTCCCCTCAGGTGTACTAACATTACCTTCACCAACCCCCTCCAACTCTGTTTGTATGTCTAGGCGTATCCTAGACTCCGTGTTGTCCTCGCAATCATGTTCTGACGACCGGGTCGAGCTTGCTCGACGACTCTGACCCCCTGCCGGCCCTCGGTTTCCGATTCCCTGGACGGTAGTTTCAATCTCCTTACTTTCACTCATGATTGATTTTATGTTCGGGGTTGACTCCCCTAGGATTTTTAGTCTACTCCCAGACCGCAGATCCATAGGCGTTTCATCCACACCTGAACGACGCCTACAGATATCCGAATACGAACCATTCCAGGATCATTTCCTTTCCGCTCCGCATCGGTACTGGTTGCACTGCTTCAACAACCAGGGTAGTTATACTCTCTACCGGAGTTCTCCTTACATCCATAGGATTGCAAGGCCTCATTGTCCGCGACTGCTCATTCGTTAGGCTACTTAGTTCACCTACTTATTTCGCAGCTAACCACTTTATCAAGTGGCCGTTCCACTATCCGCAACACGTGGACGCGCTTGGTAGCACGAGAAGTGCATCTGGGAAGATAGCCCAGGGCCAAGAACACCGGCATTGGTAAACAAAACTGTCAAAGATTTAGGAACAAAGAGACCTCATTCAGATTCGTCTGATGAGTCTGTAAACAAAGAACTGTTTAAAAAAAAAGGAGAGGGCTGCTCAACAACCATCTGAGTTGCCAGCTCCCAAATTTTTAGTTTTCGAATGCGGAAAAGGATTCTGATTTATCAAAGGTATCACCCTTTGTAATCAACAAAGCAATTACTGGAACAGCGGGCCCTGTACTTTCCATTAGGAAATTACAGAATGGCACCATTTTAGTGGAAACTAACAGCGAGAAACAAAGTTTGTCGCTGTTAAAGATGACTTCTTTCTATGACAAAGTCAAGGTATCTGTGGAACCTCACAGATCCTTGAATTATTCAAGAGGTGTCATTACCTGTAGAGACTTAATCCCCATTAGTTTGGAGGAATTAAAAAGCGAATTAGCTAGCCAGTCGATCGTTGATGTCACTCGCATAATGCGCAATGAAAATGGAGAGAAAAAAGCCACTGCTTCTTTGATTCTTACATTTGGCACACCTACACTGCCAGAGCATATCTATGCTGGTTTTTACCGTCTTTCTGTCAGACCTTACGTCCTAAACCCTCGACGTTGTTTTAAGTGTCAAGGGTTTGGACACATGAGTTCTACATGCTCAAAGCAAGAAACATGCGCTCAATGCGGCAAAAAAGGTCATAATAGTGAGGGCTGCAATGATGACGCCAAGTGTCCCAACTGTGGCGGCGATCATCCTGCACGGTCCTTTAACTGTGAAAAGTTTAAAGAAGAAAAAGCAGTCCTTTCTATTATGGCTAAGGAAAAAATATCATATAAAAATTATATAAAACCTCTAGGCCTACTCTGGAAGGCAAATCATTTGCTGCAGTGGCTTTAAACAAGAGCAGCACTCCATGCGCAAGTTGTGGAGAATTTTCTAAGACTGTCAAAATCTTAACTGACCAAGTTGCTCAGCTAGTCGCTCTATTCTCTAAAGTGTCTCCTTCCGCTCCCGCTTCTGCTTTAGTTGATTCAAATTCCGTTCTTCCGTCCTCTAGTTTCTCAGTATCACAAGCAGAGATAGAACCATCTATCCCTGCTCTTGATCTGAGAATAAAGACGCAGGAAAAACCCATTATAAAAAGGAAATTACTCCAGTATCTGGGGTAAAGCAATTTTTAAAAAAATCATATACATGTCCTTCTGTAATAACAGGAAAAAGTTCTGGACCCGTTCCAGGAAAGAAACCAGTTGCTACCAAAAGCAAAATGGCCAATGTTAAAAGTTTTAAAAAAGAGAAAAAAGGAGGTTCCACTACAAATCCTCCTAAAAACCTGGATCCTTGCCCTTCTCCTCCCTCAACATCTTCCAAGACGTGTGAGGGTAATATGGAAGTGGACAAGGACACACAACCTAAAAACTATTCTGTCACTACAGGACAGGAAAAGGAAAAGGTTGAAAAGGGACCATGTCCCTTCTAATATTTATTTATTTAATTTGAATGAATTTCTATATTTATTTTAATTTATAATGTGAACTGCTGAAATACATTTATTCATTAATTATCTATGTCCACGATCCCAAATATGAATGTGGTTCAGTGGAATTTAAATGGTGTTAGAAGTCACATGGAAGATCTGAAAGTTCTTGTGCGAGACACGTCTCCTCTATTCGTTTGTCTCCAGGAGACACATCTCCATAATACGCATTCGTTACATTTAAGAGGGTATTCCGTCTTCAGGTCAGATTTTGTTACAGAGGAGAGAGCAAGAGGTGGTGTAGCCATACTTGCTCACAACTCTGTGGATGGTGTTTCCGTAAATCTGGATACACCATTACAAGCAGTAGCAATTCGAGTCGCTGTTCCCATAAAACTAACGATATGCAGCCTATACCTGCCACCAAGTTATACCGTCCAACCAAACGACTTGATAGATTTAATATATCAATTACCTGCTCCGATTCTGTTGCTTGGTGATTTCAATGCACATCACTATTCGTGGGAATCCTCAACCTGCAGCTCAAGGGGTATGCGCGTAGAGAGGATGCGATCCGATTTAGATCTGTTTTTACTTAATGACGGATCGTTAACACACTTAGCAGCTTCGACAGGAGGTTGGACGGTCGTAGACTTGTCATTTTGTAGTCCTTCGCTAGCTACAAGATTTGAGTGGACAGTGATGTCAGAATTGTATGGCAGCGACCATGCTCCTATAAAAATTTCCTTTAACGACTCCTCTGTTCTGAACAACCGAACACCTCGATGGATAATAAACAAAGCCTTATGGAATGATTTTACAAATCAATTTGCATTACCGGAATATAATCAACATATTTCTATAAATGAAACAGTTGATATGTTTACAGATTCCATTATTTCAGCAGCAGAAAATAACATTCCAAAAACTTCAACACGACCAAAACGTCCACCAGTTCCTTGGTGGAACGACAAATGTAAAGAAGCTCTGCGCTTACGAAGAAAAGCATTAAGGACTTTTAATCGAATACCGACAGGAGAAAATCTAGAAAATTATAAAATCTTGCGTGCCAAAGCTCGCAGAGTATTCAGGCAGAGCAGGAAAGATTCTTGGACCCATTATATCGGTACAATAACCAGAACGACTCCCACATCAACAGTGTGGAAGAAGTTACGTTCTGTGTGTGGCCATGTTTCCTCTGCTCCTTTGGTTGGACTGATTCAGCAGGATGGGATATTGACTACAGACAGCCATAAAATTGTAAGCATTTTGGGCTCGTCGTTTTCTAGGTTCTCTTCAACAGCTAGGTATAATGATGCTTTTCGTATGTATAAAACCGCTCAAGAGGCCATGGCATTCACTATCGGCATATCGCAGGATTCTCCGTTAAATGACCCATTTACAATGGATGAATTAGATTCTGCCTTATTGTCGGCTACGGATTCAGCTCCTGGACCCGATAATATTGTATATTCTATGATTAAACACATTCCAGAGTCGGGTAGGGCAGCTCTTCTCCAAATATACAATCGTATATGGAATGAGCATATCTTTCCTGATTCTTGGTTGGAGGCCATAGTAATTCCTTTATTAAAACCAGGTAAAGACAAAACTGATCCAAGTAGTTATCGTCCTATCTCTCTCACCAGCGTTCTATGTAAACTGGTGGAGAAGATGGTCAATCGGCGACTTGTATGGTACCTTGAAAGTAACCAACTGATTTGTAAAGAACAGTGTGGTTTCCGACAGGGAAGATCATCTATCGATCAACTGGTTTTGTTAGAGTCGGCCATTCAAAATGCCTTTCTTCTTCGGCAGACACTTGTTGCGGTGTTTTTCGATCTTGAAAAGGCATATGATACGGCTTGGAGAAGAGGAATTCTAAATACATTACAATCTTGGGGTATTCATGGGAGAATCCTAGAATTTATTAAAAACTTCCTGTCTAATCGATATTTTAGGGTGCGTCTTGGATCCACCTTATCAGATCGATTTTATTTAGAGAATGGTGTCCCTCAAGGCAGCGTACTTAGCGTCACATTATTTGCAGTTGCTATTAATAGCATCACTGCTAATGTCCGATTACCTGTCCACTGTTCTCTTTTTGTTGATGATTTTGCCATCTACGTGGCAACCAGAAACACGGCAACCGCAGAAAGAACATTGCAATTAACGATCAACAAATTACAAACATGGTCCAACCAGACAGGATTTAAGTTTTCCGCTGCTAAAACTAGATGCATAGCGTTTACTCGTCGCAGACAACATTTTAGTCCCATT
>JAGFPH010008892.1:40228-51447 GCA_018207615.1 Philaenus spumarius
TAAACCTTACAGAATAAAGTCGCCCAAATCAAAATCATAAACTTACATGGTGGAGGCGCAAAATTTAAAATAAGCTAATTGGGTGAATATAATTGCAGAGACAAGTGATACATTGTGTATAGCATAAGGGTTAGAAAAATAAGAAAAACAAATATCTGGTATATGATTTTGATTTTATTGAGAAATGATTTTAAGTAGTAATAAATTAATTTAATAAACACTAACATTTACAAATATAACAAAGGAAAGATAATAAACATACACGAATAAATAAATTTTACAAAAAAAAAACTACCCATCACAAAAACCAATAAAAAGAATAACTGAAATGGAGAGGAAAGAAAAAATACCCTTAATACAACCCTCACAATACCGTGGTTTACCATCAGAAGACATACACACATTTATATCTCGATATGAAGTAGCGTCGAGAGCAAACGGTTGGACACCAAAAACACAAATAACTTTATTACCTACATATCTTGCACAATCAGCTTTAAATTGGTATGAAAACTTCATACAAATTAATCAAGAGGGGGAGATAACTTGGGAAAAAGCAAAACAAGAATTCATAAATCTTTTCACACCAATAGCTCAGAGCCAAAACTTACAAATAATTTTAACAAACAAATCACAAACTGAATCAGAAACGTCCATAAACTTTTACTTACAAATACAGGCTCTTTGCAGAAGAATGAACCCAAACATAGATGATACACAAATAATTTCTCACGTAATACAGGGTTTAAAACCAGACATTTTCGAACGCATTATAAAAATGGAAACTAAAACACTCAGCCAGTTAGAGGAAAATTTAAGACAAATTGAACTACAAATATTTCAACAGACATTAAATAAGCAAAAACATTTAAAAAAGATGGAACCCAACGAAAACATGAGTACTACATATTTTGAAAACCTAAACAAAATGTCAGAAAAGCTAGAACAGCTCACGGAAATTATACACACATTAGGAGTAAATATAAACCAAAATGGCCACAAACCAACCAAATTTCAAAAACCTAACCAAAATCTAACACCTCAATATAAAACCAACCAACGATTTGACAACAGTCATCCAAAAACACTACGAAAATATATAAACGGCTATCAACTTTACAACGGCCAAAACAGTGTAGGGCAAATATGCTCAATCTGCAATAAAAACAATCACTCAACGAACAAATGTTTCTTCAGAAAATATAACTGTAACATATGTAAAATGGACAATCACACAACAGTAGAATGTGCTTTCAATTTAAAAATGGATACTTATCCTCAATATACGAGAAACCAAAGTAGGCCTTATACCTATGTAAATAAAAAGTATTGCCAAAAATGTAGAAAAAATGGCCACTCAACTCAACAATGCTACTCTAATAAAGCTAATGCCACACCGACATCCGCCTCTACCGCCGAGGGACGGTAGCGCGCGGACGTTTTACCACAAGCCAGTCCACACCAAAAGTACCGCGCCCGCCCGGGAGTTTTGAAGTGGGAGTGGTCAAGCTCATCTCGGCGACAACAGCGTTGTCACTTCGAATCTCGGCCACTGCTAGTAGTGAACAAGATGTCGTCCGATGTACCTTGGTGCAACCGCGACTTCCTAAGAAATAGTGTTCCGTGGGTGGAAGACGATTCTAGTAGTGACGAGGAACTGATACTTTTATACTCGGTGTCCTGCAAGAGGTCTAAGTGGGTTCACCCCATAAATAAGAAGAGGGAAACTTATGGGGAATTCCACCATCTTATATCAGAGTTGGAGCTTGACGAAGCAAGGTTTAGAACTTACTTCAGACTGAACCCAGAACAGTTCAATGAAGTGTTGTCACTAGTTGAAGAAGACATAAAGAAAAATGATACCAACTACCGTAAAGCAATAACCGCTAAGGAGAGACTGGCTGTCTGCTTAAGGTAAGTCATAAATAAAAATGTATTCGAAATTTAATGAAAAACTTTATTTATTTTGCACAAGTATTAGTTGAAAGTTAGGCTGTACAAAGTAGTTAAACAATACGTTTGAATATCTATCTAGTTAGTTACCTTTTTTATGTTAAATCACAATGTAAGTAGGAATGTTCATGTGTTTATTACTTAAAAATATTTACGTTTTCTATTATTTTTAAATTGTTATTTTACATATTCTGGTAAGTAAAACATTCTTCTCCAGTTCTTTGTTCATCATTAGAGCTGGACTGCGGATTGAATAACATTTGAAAAGTCTGCAAAGGACTGTTATTTGATGATGGACGAGAGGAAGTAGAGGGAATGCTGATTGATGGGGAGGGAATTGGATGCTGATCTCTGTAACCAGAGTTCCCTTTGAGTGATAGGTAGTAAGTACTAGGAAATTGATTAGGAACAGAGCCGTGACCCTGCTGTTGCATCCTGGAAAACTCTTCTTCTTCCTCTGCGCGGGCGATGCTGTCAAGTACCTCACGTTTCACTCTAGTCTGCAGAAAACGTGGCAGCCTTTGAACAGACTGAGATGCACTAGCAAAGAATAAGTCAACGTCATGTAGAACCGTTTGGGTCCTATTTTTTTCTTTGTCTTTCATATACACTATCAACTTATCTACACCTCGAGGAGACCTATTTCTTGTTTCCTTGGCTGCTGTTTTTTGTGGCTCTTGTAGTACATTCTCGCCTGCGTCTTGATCTAATAGTATATCTTCTTCCGAGTCTTCTTCTTCAATGTCATTGTGAGGCTCGTCAATGACAGGTGGTGGTGGAATGTTAGAGGCACTTCTGGGGAAAAAACGTACCGACTTAGTATTTTATTTTTGAAATTATAATGCAATATTTCACTAAAATTAAAACTTAATGTCGATAAGTCTGTAAGCAGGTTTTACATGGAAACAGGGTCACAAAACATGTCTAGACATGGCACTAATGTTTGTCTTTTATATTTTATCAATATCAGTTTAAAAGACGAGAAAACAAAAATACAGAACATAATATTTAAAACCAGAAGTTTGAAATTAGGTTACACAAAAGGCAAAAATAAAATATGCATTTACATAGTAATACGTTACATAGTAGGGGGAGGATATTTTTTAATGATTCCGAAAGCGGTGTTGCACAATGGTTACACACTATGAGTTTTTAATATTCCAACACACAATAAGACTTATCTGAAGGAGTAAAAGCCAGTTTGATAATGTACATGGAATGGAATGACATCAACTGACTACATTGTTATCAACAATCAGCTATTGGAATTAAAACTTGAGTTTATTAGCTTTACAGTGTTACTACTTATGACAAAATTAAATCATGTGCATCATATATTTTAATTTTATTCATAGGAAAGTGTATATTTCTTTTTGAAAGACCCTGTATTGTCTGTATGCATTTATTAATTTTTTAACCTCAACTAATTGTAAAATATCAAAAAAACTATGTAAATATTAAAAGCACGAGATCAAATCTATAATGGCAATAATACTAGCAATCACAAAATACCAACATGCCATAGCTTTGTTTACATGCCAAACAAAGCATAAACAAATTATGTAGTAAATGGCTACTAGTGGTGGTAGTAGTAGTGGCTAGTTGGCCTGTGTATTAAATAAATTTGTCTTTTGACCGCACATTCAAATTAAACAAGATAACATTCAAAATATATCATACCAATAAATTAATTGAAAGTCATCGTTTAACCTATATATATATATTTCATGTTAAATTTTGCAATTTGTATTTTTCCTTTCGCATTTTACATTGAACATAATATATAAAAAATAAGAAACTTACGGTCTATGAATCATCGTGGGCATCAAAAAATTCATTTGCTTTTCGAATTTCCATTCTTTGGTATTTTTTGAGCCCTGTCCACTCTTGTCTTCTTCCGCAAAGTAGCATGCCGGAAGCCGTCCCTCAATTTCTTCCATTCGCCTTTCAATACTGATTCTGAAAGAATTTTTTTTTTTTAGATTCCTTGCAACTGGCGACACATATACAACTATAAGCTTCAGCTACAGGGTTGGCAGAAGCACTGTCGGTGAAATTGTTGAGGAATTGTGCGACGCAATCTGGAATAGAATGCAGCCTATATACATGCCGTCCCCAGACGAGAATTTATGGAGGAGTGTAGCAAAAGGATTTCAGGACAGATGGAACTTTCCTCATTGCATAGGCACTATAGACGGAAAACATGTCGAAAAACAAGCTCCTCCAAATTCTGGATCAATCTTTTATAATTACAAGAAGTATTTCTCTACAGTTCTCTTGGGCTTGGTTGACTCCCAATATAGGTTTATTGCAATAGACACTGGCTCCTATGGCAAAGAGTGCGATAGTAGTATTTTTTCGGAAAGTGCTATAGGAAAAAGACTATCCAGCTACAGTTTTGCAGTACCTAAAGACGAACCTTTGGTAGAGGGAGGGGTCAGTTTGCTGTACGTTATAGTGGGTGATGAAGGGTTTCCACTTAAACGGTTCATTAAGCGTCCATTTCCAAAGGATAACCACCTCACAGTCGAAAGACGTATTTTTAACTACAGGATATGCCGATGTAGAAGGGTGGTTGAAAATGAGTTCGGTATTCTTGCACAAAGGTGGCGTTTGTATTTCCGACCTTTACAATGTAAAATTGACACAGTGCAAAAAATTATTAAGGCGACTACAGTACTACACAACTACCTTTGCAGCAAGGAAGACATCACTACTGTCGGTACTCAAGAAGAAATCACTGAGGCTTACACAACATGCTGGAAACCAATACCTAGAGTTGGGACTCGGGGAGGAAAGGAAGCTGTAGAAATAAGAAACCGTTTTGTCCAATACTTCAACTCAGCGGATGGCAGCGTGTCTTGGCAGTGGCAGCATTTGTAGACTTTGATATATTAACTTTTGTTGGGTTATCTCTATGTTATAAACTTTTACATTGTCACATGAATTTTCATTATAATTCTTCTCACGTAATAAACACATCTTACCTAAATATTGTGATTAATTGCAATAGTGGACTTATATTTATCAAATAAATTATTATTGTGTTACAAAACATTATTTCCTAATTTAAAGATGCTGTGTTCATGTTATAAATAAATAACTATAATCTCCAACTTGGTTCTGACTTTACAACTTTATATCTCAATCAATAACGTTTAAGTTTAAACGTCACACGAGAGCGTTGCAATCAAAAGATAAAAGTAAGAAAGTCTGCTGCAGATTTAGATTTATCTAAATGAGAGCAAAGTTGACACAGTAAATCCTTGATAGAAAATTTCTAAATTTAATGGCATTTATAATAAACTAACTGTACTGAGTATCATATTAGAGGCACTAAAGAATACATAATGTAATTTTGGTGCTCTAATTATATCGGCCTTTACATTTAACTACATCGTAATAATTGCTATTTTAGAAATTACAAATTTACAAATTATATTAAACAAAGTTGTTTACAAGGATAATTATTGTACCTAAATAAGTCAAAGTATACAAGATATTAAAAGGTTATATGTTTAAAAGTACTATAAACCGTAACAAAAGCAAACAGTTTTATCTTAAATTTGTATAGTTAACCTATGAATATATTTATTTTATATTAAATTTCCATTCTAATTCTTCTCACGTAATAAACACATCTTACCTATTTAGTATGTCATGTAAAATATTCTGGGCTATTTTTTAAAAGTAATTAAGTGTTTTTGGAAGCAATTGCATGTTTATTTACTGTATTTTCTAGCACATACAAAATGGATCGTAAATTTTGTTATCCCCCTGTGTTCTTTTCTGTAAAATACAAAAAACATACATCTACAAACAAAAGAAACATGTTCAATTAAATTTTAAACTGTAATTTAAAAACTCAAGTTTAAACTGAAGCGCATGGTTCCCGTGGTGTTAAAACTAAGCATGAGTTTAGTTTGTTTGTACTTACTTTCTTTTTCTAGAATGTGGGCAATTTCCTCCCACTCCTTATCCTTCCGTGTAGCGTCTTTGTAGAGTTCTCTTCTAATGTCCCACAACATCGGCCTTTTCCGAACTTTTTCAATAAGTTGTTCCATGATGGCAACAAGAAAACAATAAAACACAACGTCAAATAAGGATCACAGTCGCGACGTAGTGCTGATGGCGCGACAAGGGAGATGGCGATGGCCTTGGCCGTTCGAGGCGCACCCCTGCGCATGCTCAAGACCACACTCCCGCCTCGGTAGTTTAAAAAAATCGCTCAGCAAGTGGTAGTGGCGGACACTACCGCGCGCCCGCGGGCGCGCGGATGCTCTGTGTGACCTGTTCCATTTGTTAACACGGTGAGCCATTTTTCAAACTTCGCGTCCGCCGCGGGAGCGAGCTCGGTGTGGCATAGCCTTTAATGTTCAAAACTATCATTCAATAAAAAACGGACTAAAGGGGAGACTATACAAAACAAGAACTATACCACCCCAAAACACAAATATACAAATTTTCATACCAAATTTCAACAATTAAACATGCAAAATAAACGGATACCTAACTTAAGTACACCTAGGCAAAACAATAATAACAACAAGCAGTTCAATGGCAGAAAATATTACTCTATTTCATTAAGGCAAAAGAAATATAAACAAGCATACTGTAATCCAAATGACACAAGCAAAATACCAGGCACTTCAGTTGGAACACAATACTCGGTACAGGACGATAACATGGGTCAGTCACACGTACACAATTTGATGACACCAGGCGTTAACGGGATAGAACTGGAAGAGGCAGTACAACGAGAAAATGACTTTAACTCATTTAGCACATTTCACAAGCAAATTTTAAATCAAAACGGGGTACCTAAGTCTCGAAAATCAGACAAGGATGTAACATGGGATGTATACAATACATTATTTTTAAATAAAAATGAAAATTCAAGAGTATGCACAATTAACATAAAGTTCAAAACATTAAATAATCAAGATATTGAAACGATTTTAGATTCTGGCGCAAATGTTTCAATCTGTCATTATGACCTAGTCAAAAATAAAAAAATAACAATTAAAACAAAAACAATAATAAAATCTGCTACAGACGACAATTTAAAAATACATGGAGAGATAACCTTACCATTTGAAATTAATGGAATAAAATTCACTAACAAATTTTATGTTGCATCTGGAATAAATACCAAAGTTATTTTAGGCAATAACTTCTTACTAGAAAATAGAGCAAAAATAGACTTCAATAAGAAACATATTACCCTATATTCAAATGACCAAAAGTGTAAAACAGAAATGAATGAATCATGGCTACAAAATTTAAAAAATATACTATTATTAATAAATAACAACATAGTAAACCATCCCGAAATAAGATCAAACGAACAAATTAAAATAGCATCAGGGCAAAGTTTACGCGTACAAGAAATAGAAAATTATAGCGAAATAATGGATTTTGAAACGGACAGGCACTTAAGGGAACAAAAACAAATTCATGCCTACATATCCCAACAGGAAAATAAATATTATGTTTACATATACAATGCATCAAGACGACCCCAAATACTTATGCCAAGAACACTTATAGGTCACATAAACAGGAATGAAGAAAACAAAAAAATGTATGATACAGTAAACAAAAACATGACACCCACACAAACTACTCTACCCAAAAATTCAAAAAAGGAACAAATAACTGACAAAAATGGAGTACAATTCCAAATTTGTGAAAACTTGACAGAAACACAACACAGGCAAGTGACAGAAATAATAAAAAAATATAAACACATCTTTACTACGGAGGTCAAAGACCTAAGCCCAGCCAAAGTTAACCCAGTAAAAATACAAGTAATTCAGGGAACATCAGGAGTTATCGTACCACCATTCATATCGCCAAAGTAATCAGGAAAGACAGTTATTAAATCACGAATTAGATGACCTAGTAAAGGCAGGAATTTTAGAAGAATGTCCAAATTTCACGGAATACGCGTCACCAGCATTTATAGTCAAAAACCAAGATAACTCGCACAGATTAGTAGCAGATTTCAGAAAAGTAAACGAACAAATAAAGAATGAAAATTTTCCAATTCCAAGTTTACAACTAATGTTCAGCTGTTTAAACAACTCACAATATTTCACAAAGTTAGATTTAAAAAACGCCTTTTTCCAATTACAAGTACATGAAGAAAGTAAACCATTATTAACAATTAGAACTCAAGACAAAATGTTAAGATATACAAGATTACCACAGGGACTTAAAGTATCAAGTGCAATATTCCAGAAAGCCCTAAACAAAACACTAGCAAAACACCTTTTTAAAAAGTGCTTATCATATTTAGACGACACTTTAGTGTTTGCACCGACCTTTGAAGAGAAATTACACAATCTAGAAGCTGTTTTAAATGAACTAGACAAAGCAAATCTGAAACTCAATACAAAAAAATGTAAATTTTTTTACAAAGAAATTGAAATATTGGGACACAAGGTTTCGACAGAAGGAATAGAGCCTCTAAAATCTAATATACAGCCAATATTAGACTTCAAACAACCAAAAACCTTACGTAATATAAGAGCTTTCCTAGGAGTTTCAGGCTTTTTTAGAAAATTCATCAAAGATTACGCAAAAATTACACACCCTTTAACAGAACTTCTCAAAAACCAACAACAAAAAAACTCTAAAATAATTTGGACAGAAAATTGTAACAAAGCTTTTGAACAGATAAAATCAATTTTAACCAATCCACCATTGTTATCACATTTTAAAGAAACCAGGAACACAAACGTATACACTGACGCTTCGAATATTGGAATCGGAGCAGTATTAACACAAATAGATCCTAACAATAATCAAGAATATCCAATTGCTTACCTATCCAGAAAATTAAAACCACACGAAACAAGATATTCCACAGTTGAAAAAGAAATGCTCGGATTAGTTTATTCTATTGAGTATTGGAGAGAATACCTATTAGGCAGAAAAATTACATGTTTCACCGACAATTCAGCATTACAATACTTTCAAAATTTCAAAAATCCATCAAACAGACTAGGCCGACTAGCAACCAAATTAGTTAGATTACGATCTGGACATAAAATACAAGAAAGGGAAAACAATGGGTTTGCCAGATTTCTTATCTAGACAGGAAACGGGAGAGGAAATTTCACAAAATTTTGAGGATGTATTTTTAATAAATTACGACACACAAAACTTAGAATTACTTCAATCAAAGGATCCGTACCTAAAACAAATCAAACTTGCACTTTTAAACATTGACCGAGGTAACAAAAAAATTGACAGGGCATCTAGACATTACACGTTAGAGGATCAAATTATATACTTCAAACAATTCAATGGCGAAGACGTAATAAAACTTTTGGCCATACCGGACGAATTAAAACAAGAAATTTTAATTCAAGCCCATGACAATCCACTCACAGGAGGACATTACTCATACTACCAAACAATTTCAAAAATAAAGGACAGATACCATTGGCCAACTTTGCATAAAGACGTACAAGAATACACAAAGACATGTAACACTTGCCAAAAACGTAAAATACCAACCAGAAAACCATACGGGTTATTAAAACCAATATTACCTACACACAAACCCATGGATAGAATAATAATAGACTTTATTGGACCGATAAACTCATCGTATGCTCATAAATACATTTTAACTTGTACCGACGCAACAACCAAATATGCCTGGGCTTTTAAGTGCAAAACAGCAGACGCTAAAACTGTAGCTGAGAATTTAATGAAAATAATCTTAAAACATGGTAAAATGCGAATATTACAATCTGACAGGGGTACACATTTTAATAACGAAATCATAAAGAACTTAACATCAACTCTAGGAATTAATCAAATTCTAAGCAGCGCTTATTCGCCACAAACACAAGGATTAACTGAAAAATTTAACGGTACACTTGCTAATATGTTATCCCACTACGTACACGAAAAGCCAAATGCATGGTCAAAGTACCTAGACAAAGTTGTGTACTGTTACAATTCAACAAAACAAACTAGCACGGGGTATTCACCAAATAAATTAATGTACGCTTTTGAACCAAATAACCCCATGGAAATAATACAAATTCAAGAAAACCCAAATTATGATATAAAACAACACATAATACAGATACAAGACATTAGAAAAAGTTTGCCAGAAATCATAAAAAAGGCTCAAGATAAACAAAAAAAAATATTATGATAAGAAGAGGACAGATTTTGAATTTCAAGTAGGAGACAAAGTTTTAATAAAACGGGAATTCCATGGAAAAACACCCACGAAATTTGATATGCAATATACTGGTCCATTCTCGATTATAAAAAAGGTTAACAGCCTAACATACCTAGTAGAAATATTAAAGTACGGAAAGCTACAAAATGAGCCCATACATATTTCGAGAATGAAAATGTATCACAGAAGGTCATTATAAACAAAAATATGTTATGTGTACATTATTGTGTAAAAATATATAATATCATCGAGATCTGTCTATAATTAGTATTGTAGAAATTAGAAATAAGTTACATGTACTAGATTTAAGCACTAATTATGTATTTAACAGCAGTATCATCAATGGAATACAAATTTTTATTTGCAGCAACAATTAAAGCCTTAGTAAAAACCAGTAATCATTTAAATAAGTAAAACTAAATAACAATTAAACTTTGAATAAGTAAAGCTTTTAAAAGTAAATAACATCGAGATCTGATCTATTAAACATCTTTGTAGATAACATCATAACAGTCGGTAAACAATTTAAAGAGACCCAGATATCGTGAATGTGTATACAACGCCAACGCCAGTAAACAGCTTAGCGACTGAAAACTCAATATTCCGGATATAGTTAGTAAACCTGAGAGTCGCGAACTTGGGAGCTACACTATCCGAAAACAGATTTTCTAACGACTTTCGTTACTTGAAGAGGAAGCCCTGATCAAGCGGAATTTTCATCTTGCGAAAGTAACAAAAATACTAAACATTCCAATAGATATACAAAAACGTATTTGTATATACAACACCAATTCTAAATAGGCCTACAATAACAAACCGTTATCAAGCAACCGACCTGATGCTGTCACAGCAAAACCACACTGCCTTCAAGGAAACTCTAACGCATGAATTCCAGCACTTGCCTTCTACATTATCAGCTAAACATGAGATTCATACTACGTTATCAGAAATTCCACAAACATCGAGTTACTACAAACATAAACACAGATACTACACTGAAAATAAACATTGTCTTAATTCACTTCAATACAAAAGGGGAGAAAATAAATAAACAAAA
>JAGFPH010008893.1:35569-48826 GCA_018207615.1 Philaenus spumarius
CATATTGAAATAAGTCGGCTGTTTAATTTAAATAATGATTTATCTCTGCTCGCTTGCAAATAGCTGAAACATGGCTGGCGTAGATATTTCGTCCGTAGGTATTGTTATAAAGAGGTGAAATTTGTGCGCGACGTTTTTGGGGTAGTCTCAGGAGTTTAACAGAATACCAGGGGCTCCGTCCGTGCTCGCTTCGCTCTCCAACTCCTGCGGTGATGCCAATGCAAACAGATTATTGTATATTGTGTTATTTTTATGGAAATTATGATTAGGACAGAAGCAATTGAAGTTGGGTGGTGAGGGTAGTTGTGAACTTTACAAAAATGTAAGACTGAGGTCGAAATATACACGCAGTATCCCCAACATTTGTCCACAAAATCCCTAATTTTGTTCCTAATTATTACATTTTAAAATTTTTGTATAGGAATTTTACGGAAATTATGATTTATTAGGACAGAGGCACTTAAATCGAAGTGTGGTGGTAAGGATAGCTGTACATAATGTAAGGAGACAGATCGAAATAGACACGCAATATCCCCAACATTTACCCACAAAATCCCTGATTTTGTCCATAAGTTTTTACATATTTTAAAGTTTTTTACAGGAATTTTAAATATTTTCGGAATAAAAAATAGCCTAAAATATTCTCTGAAAAGTCTTCTACGTGTTAATGAAAGTTCCGTTGAAATTGGTTGCGCAGATTAAACCGGACAAACAAAAAACAAAATTATAAATGTGTGTTTAGGATTTTGTAATGTGTGAATGACCATTACTTTATGAAGTAATTATTAAACCTGTATAAGTGTGTTCGTTTTTAAACTTTGTGATTTTGTTCATTTGACAAATATAATGAAAAATGCTTGCAGGCTGTAAAAATTGCTAAGGGAGATAATATTTTCATATAAATAACCACACGATACAGTTAGGCTTATATAAAACCTTAGTTAACTTATTAAAGTTTAAAATTCGTTACCGTAGCGAAGCATCACTCCACAGCTCGCATTTATATATTTTTTACAAGCGCTTCCATTTCTTATTGACGGAGGAGTTGGAATAGGATAAAATAGACTAGTAAAGAATTACAGTCACATGTATTGTCCGAGGTTTTAATTGCATTCCCCTTGTGCAGCGGAGGGAAGCGAACAAAGAGTTATCCGTCTGTTTGCTGATAACTCGTGTGGCTGAAATTAACGAAATTTAATGAAGCCACATTTAATCAGGACAGACGGGAGTTTATGAAGTGGGAACTGAATGTGTCGTGTTATAGAAATTAGATTTTTATAATTATATTTGGTCCAATTAAAGTAAAATGTTTTCCACCGCTGTGTGTACGTACATCTTTGAATAGTTCTGTATGTTTAAAAGGAAAATAAATAAATGTTTATATAGGATGACTCGTTGTAACGTCTGTGTTTAACAATTTCAGAAAAACTAAAAAATATTACAATAATTCGACCACACAACTGAACCGCTGACGTGATTTGAGTGAATTTCCAATAGTAACTTATAGTTCAACCATTTTAGGGTTTCAACCGTCTATTTGGGAAGTTGATCTACTTACTAAGGCGCTTAATGTGCAGGAAATCTATATATATCTATACTAATATTATAAAGAGGTAATGTTTGTTTGTTTGTATGTAGGGGGTAATCTCTGAAAGTACTGAACCGATTGAAAAAATAGTTTTACTAATAAAAAGTTACACTATCCCTGAGTAACATAGGCTATAATTTATTTCGATAAAAACATTTTTTTATTTCAATATTTGTACATTTAGTCGGAAAAAATCTTAGGTTAGGCTTAGACTAATAAAATAACACATGTATTAACATTTATTACCATGGCTACCAATTAAATAAAATAACAGTTAACAGCTGTTTGCTGTAATATGTCCATTTACAGCTAATTTCAAACTTTGTATTTCTAGATTTTAGGTTATGTTTTATTAAAGTGTAGATCTGAGCCTTCTTTTAACCTTTATTATAACTGCTGTTATAAAATATACGAAATAATTTGATGTGAACATTTGACATTATTTACCATTTTAGCTTTGGGGTTATTATTCATCATACACCTTTATTATAAAGAAATCATAACATGATTGTGTTTATAGAAGGTTCCAAAGGGGTTGGCGTGCGGAGCACGCAGGGGTGTCCCCTAGTATATATGTAAAAACGAAACACCACTCATTCACTCATTACGATTTCTCAAAAACTACTGAAAGGATTGAAATGAAATTTGGTATTTAGCTTCCTCTAGGGCCATAGGTACTCACTAAGAAAGGGTTTGAAAAAATTCGAAATTTTAATGGGGTTTGTTGGAATCAAAGTTATTAAAAAACTATTTCTTTACAACATAACTATTTTATCTTTATATATATACAAAGGAAAGAATCTCAGATTATATTTTACAATAGTATTTAATTATCTCTTTTGTTACTGTATAATATAAAAAAATCAAATTGAATATTTGAAAACAAATTATCTATAGAAATACAGAAGACTCTTTGGGTTAGAATAAGAAAATTAATTTAATGATATCCCAAGCTACTGAATTTTAGTTTGTGAATAGAAGCGCGGAATGAGCTCATTTAGATAAAAAAAATCGGGAATTCATCTCGGGTGGAGACTCGTGCCGGTTCATTCAATAGGAAGGATTATTTTCCCTTTTGTTCATTACTAGGATAAATTAAAGAATATTTATAAAATGAAAACTATGTACATAACCTAAAAACTATAAAAACATAAATAAACATATAATCTTCATTCATAAAGTCTTAAAGAAAATTTAAATTTATGCATGAAATATTGTTTGTCAAAAGTCAAATCAAATTATTATTTGAAATTCGAAATTATTATACGGTATCCACTTAATAAAGTCTCTGTTCATTTATTTATCATTTAGTGTTTATTTATTCAAGTCACCTATATAGTTCGAATTAACACTTGCTTTTAAAATATGGTAATTATACACAAAAAATTATGGAGCACTTAAAAGTAAGGTTAGATCTCACCCATTTTTCTGAAGGATAGTTTCTGAATAAGTATTTTATCTAGTGTTATTTCTATTAACCTTTTTTTTATATACTTATGACTTATTCCTTTTAACAAAGTTGAATAATTTTCTAATGTTCTTTTCTTGCCATTACTTCTCTTGGAACTTATTTTAGAAAATTATTTCACCATGACTTTTTCTCTATATATTTTTCTCATCCAACAAAATCTTTTTGTTGAACATCTGGCAGTTTCACTGAATGGAGAACATCTGTTTTTGGTATATTACACTTTCTATTAAACTAATTTATTTCTTCTGCTGCTTCCATTTTATTTCACAGTAGTTTTGGTTTTGACTACATTAGGCCAAATCCTTATTGGAGTTGAAATATTGAAATATTTCATCTTCAAAACTATCGAATGGATTGGAATGAAATTTGGTATGTAGCTTCCTCTAGGGCCGTAAGTGTTCACTAATAAAGGGTTTTAAAAAATTGGAAATTTTAGGGGGGTTTGGGGGTAAAGATGACTACATCACGATTTCAGCAAAATTATCGAACAGATTGGAATGAAATTTGGTATGTAGCTTCCTCTAGGGCCATATTCGCTAGCTAAGAAAGGGTTTGAAAATTTTCGAAATTTTATGGGGGTTTGGGGGTATCAAAGTTATTAAATCACGATTTCTTCAAAACTACCTAACTGATTGGAATGAAATTTGGTATGTAGCTTCCTGTAGGGCCATAAGTGCTCATTAAGAAAGGGTATTAAAAATTTCGAAATTTTAGGGGGCTTGGGGGGATTAAAGTTACTAAAATCATAATTTCAGATCTTTTATTATTATGACAATAGTGCTTTTATTATTTAAAATCTAAATATATAAAAACCAAATACAACTAACTGACTGAACACTTAAAAATAATACAATTACGTTGAAAAGACTGAAAATACCAACCACCACGGGCAACGCCGTACGGGTCAGCTAGTATTTATTATTATATTAGTAGAATTAGTTTGCACCTCAGCCTCCAGCTTTGACTCACGGACTCCTTCTTTCCGCTTGCAGCTTGCGGCCTCGGATTATCGATTGCTTTGCTTCGCTCGCAGCGTACAAACTCGGCCGTCGTCCTCGGATCAAAAGATGCCCCCCCGGCAACCCCCCCCCCCCCCCCCATTTGAACCGGGTACTTTTATGATATTTTACGTTTTTATAGATTTTGGGTGTACCAAACCACCTATTCTTTCATGTAAAAAAACTAAATATGCAGACTAATATTAGGTCAGTCGGTAGGTGTCATTTTAGACCAAAAGTTCCAGTAATTTACAATACGGGTGATTTTTTTTATAAGTACTTTTAAGTATGTATATTAACATAAAAAAAGTTTACCGGTCTATCGATTTCCCAAAGTCGAAAAAAATCAATTATAATTTTGTTTTCGATTATTTTTAATACTTCGAGTTGGGATGAAGATAGAGAAAAATAAAAAATACCACCGTGTAGAAGAGGTATTTTTCAATAAAAAAAGCTATATGTATTTATTTTCTGCGAGCAATGGTTTGTCTGGAAAAAATCGATAATGCAGGTATGTATTTTGCAGCAGGGGAAATCAATAAAAGTTGAAATCTCATTCATGTAAGAAGCGTTGGCTCATTCTAAATTTTCTCAATTTTAATATATCGAATTGAAACTTGACATAGGAGTTAAAATGTGTATTTTAAACATTTATGCTGAGTCTCATCTTGTTATCTTGAAAATGACCCGATCTAAAGCCACTTGACTTATCAATGGGTTTCTCGATTTTAGGAGTACCGGACTAATTTTAATCTATTCCAGTTTCGTCAATTCTTATAATATCAACATCAAATTTGTTTTACAAGTTGAATACACCCGTATAAATATTCTTAGTAAGTATTACGATTTTGTTGATGTTATTTTTAAAACAAGATAAATATCGTACAATTATTTTTTTAGATAAAATCCAAAAAACATAAAATAGTTACTTGAATTTTTTTGGTTAACGAACTCGTCTGAGAGACGTAGGCAATTGACGTTTGTGCCAATTTTGGACTAAATCGGACTTAAAAATGCGGTCGTTAGTGCGAACACATATATACATAATTTTTTATGGTAGGGTACCCCAAAAACGGTTCTGAGGACCATGATCGGTGCTCATTTACTACTTCCGACCTTAGGTCTCACCATAAGGATCACCGCAATAGTTCATCTTTCCTATTTTAATTCGCTAATAATTAGAACTACACGATTGTTTTTAGGAATGTTAGAAGAACAAATTTTCGTACCAAAAATTTTTATATTTTAAAATACTCTGGCAAGCCGGTCCCAATAAAAAAAAAATCCAGGTAAGTGTTTCCAAGTTGGTAACACTGAACCTCCATATGCTTTTGAGCAGTGTGTACGCGCTAATGAAGCAATGTTTGTTGAGTGACGTGTATCAGGCTGGCCAACTATTGGAATTACTAATTGGACAGTCGCTTTGTGTAGGCGTGACATACGTTAGAACTGTTTTGCGACTATTTTGCCAGTTCAGGGAAATCCCTGTAATGGGAAACATATGAATAGAATTACGCTTGGTCACTGCGGAGTTTCAAAACCTTTTTTGGTGAATTTCCATAGGAAAAATGAGCTATTGCAGTGGCCCTTATGGTAAGACCCAAGGTCGGGAGTAGAAAATGAGTACCGATCATGGTCCCCAGAATACGTTTTGGGTTGTCATTAAAAATCATATATAATTTATATATGTGTGTGTTCGCACTCTAGCTTCCGCATTTTAAGTCCGATTTAGTTCAAATTGGGTACACATGTTGGTTGTCTATGTCGCTCGGACGAGTTTGTTAGCCAAAAGAATCCAATAATTATAAGCACGTTTTTTGACACGAAGTAACTATTTTTTGAGTGTTTTCCTACGAGAATGAATTTGTTTTTGAGTTTTTCTACAAATATAAATGTAAGATATTATTCTGCACATTTTGTTTTTTAAGTGACCTTATAGCTCGCTCGGTTCCCCCAAAATCGATCAAAACGTAAAATACCATAGAAGTATCCGGTTCAAAGCCATGTGGTGGATTCCACCGCGGGGTTGGCGTTCGAACCACGCAATGCATTGTGTATTGAAGATACTCCCAATATGCTGCGGAATGGCGTGCGAACCATTTTGCAGCTATTCAGCACCGTCGTGAATAGACCTATTTCCCAAATTGTTGGTTTAAACCCTATAACATAGGCCTATAAACTTAATTTTTGAAATTTGCTCAACTCACGTCAGCAGTTCAGCTGCGTGGTCGAATTATTCTTGACTAACGAACTCTTCTTAGAAAAAAACTCATGTACTAAGTTTGAACCGAATCGGAATAAAATGCGGCCGTTAAAGTGCGAAATATAAATAACATTTTTAGTCACACCCCAAAACGTGTTCTGGAGACCATAATCGTTTTTCATTGACGACTCCCGACCTTAGGTCTCACCATAAGATTAGAGTCAGTGCGATTCTCAGCTTTCCAATTTAAGTTCGCTAAAAACACGTTTCAAATTTGAAATTTTTCTAAACCTTTTTCAGTATTTCAGGTTCATTGTGAACTGTAACGTAGACTGGTAAACCCCCGTGAAAAATCACAGGCTGGTTAATTAGATACACATCAAAAATACATAATATAAAAACACACTATTTAAGAACAACATTAAGGCCTACTTATCTACCTACCTCACTATGCTGGCGGGGATTTTTAACTCGGTAAATGTGTACAATAATAAGGATTATAAAACTGTAGGCCTATATGTTAAACATTTGTATTTACACACATTATTATATGTTTAATGAAAAATAAAAATACTATCTTTTATTTATTTTTTTTATTTCATATTGATAGATCAAATGATTTAGACGTTATTAATATTATAGCGAAGAAATTAATAATCGAATACGTTTATGTGTTGTACGAATGTTTCCGAAGTTAAACGAATAGGTAAATTTGCATAAAAAAATATATTGATGATAATTGGTTGTATTTATATACAGTTTATAACCTCAAAGCAAATATTATAACATATATTATATCATACATTAGTTATATAAAACGTATTTTAAAAAAAATCAACTTTAGAAGAAATTATAACGATTAAAGTTGTAAACATAACCCCAAACTATAATCTACACTGGGTTTGTTTAAAAATTACAGATGATGGGTGAAATCAGCTGTTATATTATATGATACTGGCGTAGTTACGTACGGACGGACGTATACTCGTTTTTATAGGAGTTGATTTGTAGCTTAATTTTGTTCATACAAACAAGTGTTTATACGCGTGGCAGCTTGATTTATTCTCTGCGATAGCTTTGTGTATCGTTTAAAAACTCCATTTGGTCAACTCTGTGTAATGGATGTACTCTACGATGGAAGTACATCTGTCAAAGCACTGCTCTTAACTCCATTCTGCCTGCAAGCTTTATGGCGTTTTCATTGTCAGTTTGTCTAACAGTCGTGTTTGTAGCAAGTCACGTATTGGGGACGAGGATTGGTGGATAATAAAAAATCGGAACATTTGATACAATTATATTTTAAACCCGGTAAACGACAGCGAGAGTTCGTGTAGACGATTTAATAATAGAACGTTGTTGTGCGTAAATATGACGTGGGAGTATTTCAAATGTTTGAGTTACCGCCATTTTGATTTTTTCAAAATTGATTTCGAGTGGATCAACCAAATATCGTTGAGTGACACATCGTTTGAAAGCTTACTTAATTCTAAATCCAAAAAGAAGAATAATAAATATAAAACAATAATAGTACAGCAAAATGGGGCAAAATCAGAAAACATGATTTAATTGTTTTTGGCCGCTATTTTTAATCGGTTAAAAATATGGATGTGCAAATTTCACCATTGGTTTTCTCTTGAAAATCTACATAGAAATGATGTATCACATGACCATCTTCCCGTTTAAAAAAAACAAAGTTACATTCAAAACGGCGGATCCAAGATGGCGGGTCATTTTTTTTTTTAAGTCTTAATAAAATAGTATTTGTAAATAGAGTAGGTTCTTCAATCACATCTACCTTTAAATTTTCCTTATATAGGTAATACTAGCTGAATACCCGTGCTTCGCTTTTTTTCATCACTATGATTCATAATTAATTGTAATTTTTTTCTCTCATTATAACATGTATTTTCAATTAGTTTGGTATTTATTGTTTACTGGGTGCCCATCAATCGTCTTCGCCACGGTATGTGTGCCGAATAAATTAAATCAATAAAAAAAACTGAGTATAGCGCGTCTTCTTTTTCGACCGCTAAATCTACATACTGGTAAATCACAGTCTTAGCTGGATGTTTGCAGATCACCCAGACACGTCTTTAATATGCGAATGTATAGATCGGGATTGTTTTGATCAGCTTACGTCTAAAATATTTTCTTAAAATGAATAAGTGCCAAATTTCAGCTCTCTAGCTTTAACGAAAGAATACCAATTTATATTTATTGTTTTTAGGGGTTGTTATTACATTTTCAACCCTTAACAGTACGTAACAAAATGTAAACCTGGTTTATTTTTTATATATATCTTGTAAGAAATAAATGTACAAAATTTCAGCTCTATAATTTTAAGGAAAGTATAAAAATAACTATTTATTGTTTTTAGAGGTTGTTATCACATTTTCACAACAGCACGTAACAAAACATAAAACTCATTTACTTTTTATAAGTGTTTTTGTAAGAAATGTCAGTGAGTGGGTTTTCGATTTTATATGTAGAGATTAACCGTTTCCAGACTTCCGAACACCTGGTATTTAAAACTGGCGCTTAATTCACTACAGCCTGCCTCTCTTTAGAAGTCAGGATTTCGAGAATGCTGTAAAAGTTTCTTTTGCATTTAACTAATTTAATTATGCTTTAAAAAACTCATCAAGACTAAACAGCCCAAGTAATTTGGAAAACTTAACCTAACTTTCTGTCTTAGATTTTAATTGAGAAACTTTTATTTAAGGAAAACAAGTCGAGAGCATGTCGTGGTTTGTCCATCACGTATTCACTTTATAATACTGTAGTTTGTAATCAAAGTTCAAACATTAATTAAAACTAGGGGAGTCTCCTGCGTGCTTCGCACGCCAACCCCAGTGGAACTTTCTAAAAACTTATATGTTATGTTTTATTTATAACAAAGACGTAGGATTAATAATAACCTCAAAACTAAGATGGAAAAATTACAAAACTAAATCAAACTATAAGACAGGACTTTTTGCAGTTTTTACCAGCCGAGACATTTTCCCTGCTATGCTTTGTCATTTAAAACTGTGACGCTTATTTCAAGATAAAAGTAAATATTACACACAGTGCTGCCAACCTTAAAAAACAAAGGGACTTTGTGTAGGAAGAGTAATAACAGAAATGTTTGACTTTAGGTGATTAGTTCCTTTGCATATTTCACGTAGCTCTTTCCCTCTTACACCAACTGTCTAGCCACTCGTTCTCTCTCTTTCTATTAATCCCACTACACCTAACCTAACACACGTTTTATCTCAAGTTCTCTTACTTAAACAAATTTCTTCAGTAAAATTACAAATCTCTTCAACCTAATCTTTTATTTATGTCTCTTACTATTAAATCCCCGTGAAAAATCACAGGCGGATTAATTAGATACACATCAGAAATACATCATTTATAGCCTACAAATGCTATTTAAACAACACACTTTATCTAGGCTTACTTAACTATGCAGACGGGGATTTTTATACACGATGCATTACTTGCTTCACACGCCAACCCTCATATTGGGAGTATTTTCAATACACAATGAATTGCGTGCTTCGCAAGCCAATTTTAAGCCTATGTGCTACGGAGGCACATGTGCGTCCGCTTTAAAATATTAGTGATTAATACGTAGAAAGGTGCAAAAATAAAAAATAAAGTAATTTCTACTCGTTTAGACAATAAATATAAAACATAAAAGGTCAGCTTCTAGCATAGGAAATACGAAATTTGCGTAGCAGTGAACGTGTTAAAGCTTCGGTTTGTAAGACCACGCTGCGATAACCACGCCGTGATAACTACGCCGTGATGTTCAAGAGCGGCAAGTCGGTGAAGCCGGCGTTACTTACATCACGCCGTGATTCAACGTGATACTGGTTTGTAAAAAGCTCGTATTTGACGGCGCGAATCTATTTCTTGCTCTGTGAAAGCAACTAGACCTCAGATATAGTTGCGAGTGTCAGAATTAATTATGGATGTTGCTACAACTGGCAGGAAAGCAACTCAGTTAGCTTATAGTGTAAGAGACAAGTTTAAAGACTTCTTTTGCAGTGAAAATTGTTCAGTGGATTGGCAGCTCAATTCCATTAGAAAAAGTGTTTAAACGCACATAGGCCTATACTTATAGTAAAACTTAGTTCTGTTTATAGCTTGGAACTTGCCTCTGCAAAATATGTAATTTTTAGGTTAAGGTGTATGGTTTGTATTCATCTACAGACATTGTCGAGCATGGCGGTACAGTGAACATGTATTTGGGATCCTATCCCAGTACTTTACAGTATTTTTTACACAAATTGCTATCACTCCTGAAACTGTTTACAACCTGATTCTAGCTGCGGATGTTTCCACAATTTATTGCTCAAATTCGTTGCTCCAACCAAGACGAAGATAAACTTCCTCTTCCTACAGAAAATTTGATACCTATAAGAGAGCTAACAACAGGAAGAAAAGGAACACGTTTGGCTTACTACGTACGAGAAAAGTTTAAAGACTTCTTTTGCAGTGAAAAGATTTCTGTGAATTGGCAGCTGAATGCCATTCAGAAAAGTGACTAAATCGTCAAGTACGTGATCAAACAATTTTTCTTTTTCGAAAGTGATCAGACAAACCTTTTTATCAAACCTTTAACAATAATTATTTTTGTTAAATTGAACCCTTTGTATTGCAAGCGTAAGTTCTTATCATTAAATTAATTTTGCATCACTGTATATTTTTTGTTTGAGTCTATTACATTTATCATTAAACTAATGTGCTTTTCAAAGATACCAACATCGAGTAGTAATTGAACGTTTTTTCTTTTACAACAATTGAGAAATAGCTACAAGGAAAACTTTAAAAATGGTTCCATTAGAATAGTTTGTTTTGTGAAGGGATACCGAAGATTTTCAGACTTCCCGTTGACCTTTTACATAGTTAAGGAAATGTTTATAATATCTTTAACAAATATGGCATCCCAAAGCTATAAACTTTTTTTTAACGAAGATGTAAAAAAAATGTTTTAATTTAAAATCTGTAAACTTCCTTTAAAAATGTATGTAATTTATTTTTGAAGTATCTCATTTAATAATAAAGTAAACACTTTTAATTTGTTCTACACAAGAAAAAATGAAAAATGATGTTTCCCTTTGGCTGCACCATGTAGTATGTACCATTGCGTACCATTGCTGTGCATCACGATGTTTCATCTTTGGTTTTAAGGTAAGGCTTAATATTTTATTTTTGTTAGTTCACAGTTTAAACAATACAGTTAAAAACAGACTTTCTCTCCCAAGTTCCTCGAAAATTTGTTTCCAAATATTGTTTTTCTCCCATGGCATCTTTTTAGTTTTTTTTTTAGGAAAAATCGAAGAGAACTGGATTATTTTGTACCAGATCTATCAACTTATCATCCAATTCACTCGTGAAAACCTTAGACTCCATAATGCTTAGTAATACACAATAAAATAATAAGTTAATACAGCTAAATATTTCACAGCAATTACAAAAACAAGTTGCTTAAAGAAATTAAAAGCAGTGTATTGCGCAGTGAAACCACGCCGTGAAACCACGCCGGAATAGACTGAGACCTATCCAGAGCGTACCAAGCTGAGATATCACGCCGGACCTTCGAAAAGCTGACGCGACGTCGGCAGCCGGACGTGGTCTAAGAAACCACGCCAATGCTCTTGCACTCACTCTGTTCTAGCGTTGACGTGGTCATCACGTTCAACAATCGCGCCGGACGCTCGACGTGGTCTTAGAAACCGGGGATTAAGGGTGTGGTAAACATCCACTAATTCGTTTCAAGGATGAGTCACATTAGAAAGCTGTGTGGGAAAAAAAAAATGTTTCTCCACTCATGCCCTTTCCCCACATCCCCGGTCCTTCGCGCCAGGGCGTGGCCTAGTGCCAGGTTCTCGCCGATATCTGTAGTTTAAAATTAATTGCAAAATTCTTGCCGAACAGACAGACAGTTGTAATAATAAACAAGGAGGTGAGATAAAGATGGCTGCTCATCACTTGAAGCAAGCGTGGCTGGGGCTTGCTTCAGGGGGGGGGGGACCCGTATAGATCAGATACGATATCCGTCAGGCTGCTCATCACTCGAGGCAAGCCGGTTAGTGCTTGCTTCACCCGGGTAGGGGGTAAAGGAGGTGAGATCGAATTGGCTGCTCATCATGGAGGCAAGCTGGTAAGGGGCTTGTTTCATTGGGGGGGAGGAACCGTCTTAAGATATGAGATCCGGGCTATTTTCTTCTAAGCGTGGATGGGCTTGCTTCAAGGCGGTTCTTTGGGCTAAATAAGGTATCTTCGTAAAGACAACCTGAGCGACATCTTTTAACAGAATAAAATGTAAATCCAGTTTTTAATCTTAATAATATATGTTTTTTTTTTTTTTATTCAAAGTATTAAATTATTTGGGATCGAAAACGTATTTAACCTTAGAAATTGTTTTTCGTGATACGGTTTACGGCCTATCTATAAGTTGCTGTGTAAATTAAACGCAATATTTAGTGTTACCTATACTAATATTATAAAGAGTAACATTTGTTTGTATGTTTGTTTGTATGTAGGGGGTAATCTCTGGAACTACTGAACCGATTGAAAAAATAGTTTTACTAATAAAAAGCTACACTATCCCTGAGTAAAATATTCTATAATTCATTTCTATAAAAACATTTTTTATTTCAATATTTGTAAATTTAGTCGAACAAAAACTTAGCTTAGGCCATGCAGACTGTTGAAGTAACACATTTATTTAAATTGATTACAAATTGCATAAAATTACAGATAAAACAGCTGTTTGTTCAAATATTTCCTTTAACAGCTGATTTCAAACTTTGAAGCAATTATTTGTATTTCTAACTTTTAGGCTAGGGTTTTAAAGTGTAGACCTGAGCATGGCTGGTTCTTTTGACCTGTAGTAACTCTGCTGTTATAAAATATGCGAAATAATTTGATTTGGACATTTAACATTATTTACCATCTTAGCTTTGGGGTTATTATTAATCCTACACCTTTATTATAAAGAAAA
>JAGFPH010008894.1:0-17693 GCA_018207615.1 Philaenus spumarius
GGTTTAAGATATGGATGTGCAAATTTCACAGTTGGTTTTCTCTTGAAATTCTGTATTGAAATGATGTATCACATGACCACCTTCCCATTTAAAAAAATGAAGTTCATTCCAAGATGGCGGAAAAAATTTCAAACTCGCCAAAAGTAGTTTTTTATGGTTGTGAATAACTGCTTTTACTTCTATCTTGTAAGACTCGTACATTTGGAGATATTAAGCCGTACCCAGACTTTTTTGACACCTTATAATAAAACTATACACTTCACTGACTGAGGCAAATCAAATACTAACAATATAAAACAACAAAATCAAAAGTTGAATTTCGAAATACATTTTTTTTTAAAAAGGTTTTGTAATTTCTAAGAATTACAAACAGCCGTGTGCCCTGCGTAAAATCAACCCTCGCTCCACCACGCGCCGACACACTCACACGGCCTACCTGCCGCTTAATCGTTCTTCGCTTGGGGGAGCGAGAGTCGATTTTACTCAGGACACACGGCTGTTTGGGACACAATATGTATATATTAAGCTCCTTTGTCCTGACTGAATGACTGATTGTCAAAAAGCAAAAATTGCTTAAGATACAAGTGCGAAAATTTGAAGATATATTCTTATGGGTTCATAGACTCATACTAAGAAAGGATTTTACAAAATTGTTATTTTAAAGCGAAAATATAGTGGACATTCTGATAAAACAGATGTTTGGATCAAAAGCTTAGCAACACTTATTTGTTTACATTCATTACCATAGCAACCAACTTAGCAAATTCAGAATCAATTTATTATTCTTCACAACCAACCAAATTTTTAGATTAGGCTGACAAAATAAATGCAACAACAAATACAAAAATCAGTAAAAGGATTACTGTATTATAATTCAAACATATGATATAACATAGTATAGATAAAACAGCTGATCCGGATTAAAAGCTTAACAAGACAGTTTTAAATTAGGCCTAATACTGAACCAACACACGTTTACTGAACGCACTTACATTCATTACTAAAGCAACCAATCTAGTAAATTTGGAATCGTTTAGTTATTCTTCACAACCAAACAATTTTTTTAGGTTAACAAAATAAATGCAAAAAAAATACAAAAATCAGAAAAAGGATTACTGTATTATAGTTCAAACATATGATATTAGGTTATATATTATAGGTAAACAGCTGTTTTGTATCAAAAGCTTAACTACTAACAACACAGTTTTAAGTTAGGCCTATACCGAACCAAAACACGTTTATTGAATTCACTTACATTAATTACCAAAGCAACCAACTTAGTAAGTTTGGAATCGTTTAATTATTCTTCACAACCAACCAATGTTTTAGGTTAGGCTAACGAAATAAAAGCAAACAATAAAAAAATCAGAAAATGATGACTGCATTATAATTTCAAACATATGATGCTACATATTATAAATAAAACAGCTGATTCGAATCAAAAGCTTAACAAGAGAGTTTTAGGTTAGGCCTATTATACCGAACCAACACACGTTTATTGAATTCCCTTATATTCATTACCAAAGCAACCAACTTAGTAAATTTGGAATCGTTTAATTATTCTCACAAACAACCAATTTTGTAGGTTAGGTTTGCAAAATAAATACAACAATCAGAAAAAGGATTACTGTATTATAATTCAAACATATGTTATTACATACTATAGATGAGACAGCTTATTCGGATCAAACAATGCAGTTTTAGGTTAGGTCTATACTGAATCCAACACAAGTTGTTTTGGATGTACTTACATTCATTACCGTACCACAGAAACCAACTTAACACATGTAGAATCAGTTAAGTATTCTTCAAAACTAACAGTTTTATTGTTTTTAATTTAGGCTAATATAATGTAACTAAACAGTTAATGTATGGACGCCAGTATATTCCAGGAACGTATGGGGCAATTTCAACCAATTTTGGTACTCATTTAACTTACTAAATGGAAATAAAATTTGAGATACAACACCTAAAGCACCCTTAGGGGTAGGAAGGGGATATGTAAAAAAAAAAAACAGAACACTGCTGTTATTAGTGTCAAATCCATAGATTTCAAGATCGCTGAGATAAAAAGTGGTACTCCACAAATTGTAATTAATATTTTGTTCAAGCTCGGGAGTTCGAGCTCATGAAAGTTTCCAATACTCCCTCGCTTAGCTCAGTGACCCTGTACATGTCCCGGAGCTGACAACGGAACCTGAGAGAGTGCACATTGCCCTTCCTGCCTCGGGGCGCACTTTATTCTAATGGCCGCGAAATGAGATCCTAGCGGTCAAGGTACATCGAGTCTGATTAAACAAGACAATGTGTCCACGCGAGGTACTGCTACGGTGGGGCAAAAATTTGTGTTTTATATAAATAACTTGTTAATAATTGACATAGTTTTACGGCACTAAATGTTCGGTTTTGTCAAAACTTTATTAGTGAAGAGTTCTTATGGCATAGGAAGAAGGAGAACAACCTGCCAATACAGTTTATGTCTCAAACCCGACATTAGTCATTTATTCCATTGTTGTAGGCGATGATAACCACCCAGGGTTTTCGCCTTTAAACCAAAAAAAAAAATATTCCATTGTTGTTACAGTCATTGTTGTGCAGCAAAAAGTACAAATAATGAACATGTAATGGACGAAAATACCCATAATTTGGTTAATGTTTACCTGATTTAAAAAGAACTAGCTGACCCGTGCGAAGCATTCGCATTCTAACTTACTAACAGTGTTTTATTAATTTAAATCCATGTCAAAGAGAAATAATTTTGTTATTGTTATCATATATTTTTAAACAACTTACCAACTTGCAGAAGGTAAACAACAACAAATAGGTGTATCCACAATGCTGTTTATAACCACGCTTACAATTAATTAAAAATAGCAATGTAGTGGCGTAACGGCAGCTCTCCAGCTGGGTATTGTTATCATGAGTGTTGCCAACGCCAGGAAAATATCCCTACAACTTACTTGATCTTACATCACTGTTACTTTCGGATTATTTTTTTCGTATAATTGTATTTTGTATATTTTTCCGGTGTAGCGGTTAAGGAAAGCTTTAAAATGATGCCTCATTCATGTAATTTGATGATGTATTAAGGAAGTTATGGCGTACCGACAAAAAAATGGTCTTGAGAAATAATATATGTGATGATAAGCTGTTTTCGATTTTTCGTGACATTCAAAATGACAACCTATTCTTATATATTTTCTACTAATATTATTTCTACTTATACTAATATTATAAAGAGGTAAAATTTGTTTGTTTGCTTGTTTGTAGGGGGTTATCTCTGGAATTACTGAACCGATTGAAAAAATAGTTTTACTAATAAAAAGCTAAACTATCCCTGAGTAACTAGACTATAATTCATTTTGATAAAAACATTTTTTTTATTTCAATATTTGTAAATTTAGTCGGAAAAAATTCTTAGGTTAGGCCTAGACTGATGAACCAACACATATTTCGTGAATGTATTTACATTCATTACCATAGCAATCAATTGAATAGGCTAAAATAACAGATAAAACAGCTGTTTGCTCGAATATTTCCATTAAAAGCTGATTTCAAACTTTGAAGCAATTATTTGTATTTCTAACTTTTAGGTTAGGTTTTTATTAAAATTAGCCTTGCTTGTTCTTTTAAATTTTATTATAACTGCTGTTATAAAATTTACAAAATAATTTGATTTGAACATTTAACATTATTTACCACCTTAGCTTTAGGGTTATTATAAAGAAAACTTAACATGATTATGTGTATAGAAGGTTCCAAAGGGGTTGGCGTTCAGAGCACGCAGGGTTTCCCCTAGTTCATTTATAAATAGAAATACGATATTACGAATGTATGATTTGTCAGCTTGCGATTCTAGTACTTGCCAACCTAAAAAGCCGTCTCGAGCACTCGTGTATTGGGTGGAGCTCAGAGTAGGGGAACGGTATTGCGATTCTAGTGGCGCTACTAGCCAACCTACAAAGCCGTCTCGAGCACTCGTGTATTGGGTGGAGCTCAGAGTAGGGGAACGGTAAGTGGACTATCAGCAGACGCTGAAACTTATGTTTTCAGTCCAACATTGCCGCTCACGCCACCACAAGGCCACTGACGTACTCGGGCCTATTTTATTAAAATCACACTGTACACTGGAGTTTTCCTCGGGGTGGAGAAGAGCCTTAAAAGTGTATATATACCAGATCCATAGAGTTCCATAGAGCTAACTGCATTTAAAAAAAATACTGTTTATAAATTACACAAATACAGTTTTCCCCAAGAATATTTGCGTACAAACAAGACCAGTAGGTTTGTTAAACAATTTTATGGAATCGAACTTAGTAATTTATCATAATACTTTAAAATATGAGAGAATACAAATGTTGGCGTGCAAAGCACGCAGGTGTTTTTTCTAGTTTCTATATGTGTTCCATCCTTTTCTCTTATCGGTTTGTACCTTTTCTTTGCAGCCACGACCTCCCATCTACAATGCCGAAGACTACGCGTTGTCACTGAAGAAGTTTGGCCGTCGGCCCGAGGACACGGCAAGACCTGCACCAGGTGTGCCAACTTCACCCAGCATAATAACCCTCAGCAGTCCTCAGTCGGGGGAGATGTCCCTCAGACAGTTTGCTAGCGTTACTGATCTGCTCAACAAGCTCAAGACGGACCTCAAATTTGCACTCACGAGGTAAGCGAAAACATCTTGAATGTTATTATTACTAAAGAATGTCTAGCATGACCCATGGCCTTGAGATGCGCAGTAGACTCGGAGTTGATTCGAATGGTGGGGGGGTGTCAGAAAGGCTCAGTCTGTTGCCGTGCTCTGAACATAATACTTCGGTCTGGAAGCGAATCAAATATTCCAATAAATGTATTGTGTGTGCGTGATATTTCTTCCCCTCCAGCGGACGGCGTCCCCCCTTGCCTAGATTCTTCCATCCCGCCAGCGTATCTGAGAGCTCGTGCTATATCTGACGAAGTATACTATTGGTAAACTGGAACAACTGGATCAGCTTGTGTTCAGATTGTAGGAGACCTCCAGTACAGTGTTATAGTGAGAAGATGAATGTTTAGATTAACATTAATTCGCACATCACTAATCTAAAAACATATTAGTTTTCAAATCCCAGTGTCTAAAAGGCATATTTGGGGGGGGGGGGGAAGGAGGCGTTTCGCAAATGGCCTGGATCAGACGAAAAGTGAAACGCTCTCTACACGCATGCGCGGTGCGTACTATGTTTATACGTAACATTTTCTCTATCCACGGTAACATGAGTTGGCCTGAAACGGTTCCCCTTCCCCGACCCCAACCGACAGTTGAGAAGAAATAAAGGGAGAATCATTTCTACTCTCTCCGCCGCATACGTCATAGACAGTCTACGCTTGTATACTGTGTTAATACGTAGCATAGGGAACCAGTAGGCGCTTGCGCATTATACTGTACATTAGCTGAACACGTATAAATATGTATTTATTTTTTGTTGAAGTATTAAAGTTAATGGACGAAATCAGCTGTTGTACGTTTGAATCGATGTTTATTATTTTTAATTATTTTTTGTTCACTTTGTTCTTCAAAAGAAATTACTTAGGCCTACATACAAACAACAAACTATATCTAACCGAGTCCATGCCATTAGCGATTTACAGCGATGTACAGAGCCTATAATTTAATATTTTTTTACTTCGGAGAATATCGTCTGTCAGAAAAACAAATGTAGGGCAGGGAGTCCGGTTGCACTCCAACCGTAAAGGGGAACAAAGATTCTAGGTATTTTTCTGATTGACAGCTGAACTCTTTTTGTTCCCCCTTTACACTTGTACCTGTCGTTGACCATACCTAACCTAACCTAACAAATCCGTCAAGTGGCATCTTTGGAATTATCATTACCCTATATAAGAAGGCCTTTAGCATTAAATTATGTTCAGAAAGTTGGTCTGTTCACTAACCAGTGGAGAGCTAAATGTTATGCCCATGTCAAAAATTTTTCCATCTGAGGCGGACTTAGGAATATCTAAATGTCACACTGACTCCCTCGCATACCTCTTAACCAATGTTTAAGACTGTCTGATGTCCCGGACATGTAGGCCTAGTCCTACACAAACAAACAAGTTATCCAATAACTGCCGTTTTTTATTTCAAAGTACCACAAATCCTGCTTTACTATATACCAAATTTCAAGGTCGTATTGCGTGTGGAAGTTTATAGTGCCAGCATGTGGGTTTCCTTTAACATGGGATATGCAAATCGCTTTCTCGGTTGAGTGCAGTTATCCATCCTACGCGCCAAACATAACCTATAAATTTGCTGGTTCTGCGATGAACTAGTTTACTTTCCAACGATAGATCATAAACACAATGTGTGTCAAGTTCAAGAGGAGGAATCGGCTGAGTAAGCGATCTTTTGTTTGTATACGTCAGTAACGACCATTGAAGGAACTGTTAAGACTAAATACCGATTATTTATGCTACTAGGTTCACGTGCAGATTAATTTGATACACATAGAAAAAATATAACTTCAAAATATTAATTTGAATGTCTTATATAACTAATGTAGGCTAATTACTTGTTTTGAGGTTGGAAGTCATTAAAAATGTACATCTTTTTACAATTTGTTTTGTTTTACACTTTACTCGACGACGTAAAAATAGATTTTGGAAAATAAAACAAAAGATCGTACATTTGAATTAATTTCAGGCCTACTTCAATCAACACCCAATATTTTGAATACAGTCGTTTAGGCAAAAATATAACATTGTTCAATTTTAAATTCATTTAAAGTTTTCATCGACAATAGGCCTATAAGTAATTTGTAAATTAACAGAAGCTCAAGCTTTTATGATTCTATTAAAATCAGGGCTCTATAACAAGGGCTATACCATTTTGATCATTTACGGTGACCCAGTATCGATCGCCTATGACGTCACCATGCTGACACGCACCAGCAGGTAATATTTCAGTAATGTGCGCGCTTTCGTTAACTCACTGTTGTAACTCGATGGAAAGGCTTCAGTAAAATAAAATTTACATATTCTAAATCTGCATAAAGTACGGATTCTAACAGTATAAAAAACTTTATTTTAACACTTATTTCGAATTTTAATAATTAAAAATATTTGAGAATTATCACATGGAATTATCGCTTAATAACTTTTCCATGTCAGTCTGTGATAATTCTCAAATATATTCAGTTATTAAAATTCGAAATACCTGATAAAATGAAAGATTTTTATACTGTTAGAATCCGTATTTTATGCAGATTAAGAATATGTAAATTTTATTTTACTGAAGCCTTTCCATCGAGTTACAACAGTGAGTTAACGAAAGCGCGCACATTACTGAAATATTACCAGCTGGTGTGTGTCAGCATGGTGACGTCAGAGTGAAACTGGCGGCACAGTGCCGAGATCAAAGAAACGGTTTAGCCTTTGTTATAGAGCCCTGACTAAAATAGCAATTCTAGCCCAATATAGTAATACTTTATAATATAGTTTTATGTTTGTAGGCATGAGGTGTTTTAGGCTGTCAAATGAAGTAAACAAAAATTGTTTTCTAAATACACTCACTTATCATCGATTTCTAACCTCAAAGCCAATCATATAGTATAGGCCTATAGCATGTTTTAGCCTACTCATATACGGTAGATAAACAACCAACATCCAGACATTATAAGACGTTTGTTTAGTCTGATGTTGTAAACATAACTCCAAAGTAAAATCTAGGCTAAAGTTTGTTAAAGTATTAGGCCTACAGATGAAAACATAATTTAAGACAAATGCTATTTGAAAACAACAAACTTTATCTAGGCCTACCTAACGATGATGTGGGGATTTTAATCTCGGTAATTGTGTACAATTATAAGGAGTATATTATAGTGTAATACCTTTTTAGTAATAACAAAATATTAAATTTAGCTTACATGTAATTTGTGTGCCCAACAAAATTTATAATAATTTAAACTTTTTTCAGTGTCTTTAAAAAAATGAACACCTAAACATCTCCCTCCTAAAAAAAACCCCCGTTGAAGTTTTAAATTGGCAACCCTAAATTGGTTAAGCTGACTGTATGTCCAAGAAACAAAACTCGGACTACAGTGTTGCTAGAAAAAAGACGAATTTCCTTCCTGTGTAAAAAATGTCCATACAAGTATAATAATTAATTGCAGTCTAATTAAACTAGAACCAATTTCTTCAAGTAAGTGTATAGTGTATTTTTATGCCTTGATTATATAAAATACATTGGTAGGCTTGCATTACACTATCATATATTTTATCAAAGATCTTCTATAAAAGTTATTCTACTAAAATATTTGATAGTGTAATGGGTCATCTTTTTTACTTTCTCACTATACTATAGGCCTAGTATAGAGAAAGTATAGTGATCGCAAAAAAATCGATATTGAGATTT
This sequence comes from Philaenus spumarius, assembly GCA_018207615.1. NCBI lineage: Eukaryota > Metazoa > Arthropoda > Insecta > Hemiptera > Aphrophoridae > Philaenus > Philaenus spumarius. Next base: position 8,384 of record JAGFPH010008894.1, read on the forward strand.
TTGTGGAAATATCCATTTTGGGACCCTCTGAGTCCAAAAAAGTGGTTTTTACAAAATGTCTGTCTGTATGTCTGTATGTCTGTATGTATACAAAGCTAGAGCCGAAAACTGTCTGTATGACTGTATACAAAGCTAGAGCCGAAAACTATTCGATTGATTTGGAACAAATTTGAAAAACAACCCCTTTTTTGGCAAAAAAAACCCAAAAATCTATTATTATTTTTTCATAAAAAACGGCTCTAACGATTTTGATAAAATTTGGCTTATTTGTAGCCTTTAATGTACCCTACCATATGCAAAAAACCGAATTTTTCTAAAAATTCCCATTTAGCTAATAATAATAATAATAACTGATTTTGGGGTTTTTTGGCCATAAAGGGGGTTGTTTTTCAAAAATTTTCAAAACCGTTTTTCGTGCATCTATACAGCCCTAATTGACGTGTTTGGTGCACATTTGTTCGAAATCGATTGAATAGTTTTCTCTCTAGCTAATAATACTAATATTTATTAGTTAATCTCCTACTTTAATAAATCACCTCTCTTACCCCACTTACAATTATGAAGTCACAGTGAATCTGTTTAATAATTTAAATATGTCTGTGAGAAAGTATGTGCCAGTTCCTGGTACCGTTTACTATAAAACATTTCAATATAATATTTCTTTTGTAAAATGTAAGAGGCTAATTGTATTCAAATTTCAATAAAACATTTTTCAAACTAAAATGTAAACAAATACAATGGCGGAAATTGTCACTTGAAACAACAAAAAGGAGTTGTAAAAGAACTGCAATTGCTGTAAAATCATACAGTTCAAATTTAACATGTGTAGCCTACCTATCTCTGCCAGTAAAATTTCCCTTCATTTGATGATAAAATCTGATTAATTTCCCTCCTCCCCGGTAACTTTCCCTCATCTAGCATCAAGTGACTACAGAGCAGCTCTTGCCTGTACGTCTGTATTCTTTTCTCATCCTGTCATTGTAGTCCCATTTCCTCTACACTTTGTCATACCGCCTTCCAATTTACACATTCCTCAGCCGTCCTGGGTATATTGTCCTAATGTTGAAATCACTTCGCAGCTGTTTTAGGTGTTTATATATATAACGCACTAGGTGCTCCGACCCTGCTCGCTTCGCCTACCAACCCCCGCGGCGAAGCCAATGGATTACAGTATTGATATATTATTATAATCTGATATTTTCACTGAAATCTGACGCCTGCGCAGTAGGGTATTGGGTGAATGATATGATTTTTGTATATAATAGAGAGATATATAGTCTGTCCGCTCGGCCGTGATACCTGACATCTCGGAACTCAACGCCCCCTCCCTACCCGCTCGCCGGGCCTGCCGGTGGCAAACTAGTGGAGGGGACGTTGAGTTCCGAAAAGTCAGGTATCACGGCCGAGCGGACAGACTATAAACCTAACCTAAAAACGCTGTTGGTTGTTAACAAAGTTAATCGATTCTAAATTTGCCAAGTAGGTTGCCATGGTAATAAATGTAAATGCCCTTCGATAAAATCCATCACGTCGATTTGAACCGGGTACTTTTATGATATTTTACGTTTTAATCGATTCTGGGGGACCAGCCGGGCTATAAGGTCGTGTAAAAAAACTAAATGTGCAGAATAATCTCTCCGATAAAAATCTACAAAAAAAGGTTGATGGGTTTTTGGCTAACAAACTCGTTCGAGTGACTTAGAAAACCAACGTGTTTATGAACCAGAAGCCAGAACGGACGTAAAATGCGGCCATTAGAGTGCGAACACGTATGTACTGTACATATATAATTTTTAATGACACCCCAAAACGTGTTCTGTAGACCATGGTCTCACCATAAGAGTCACTGCGATAGCTCATTTTTCCAACGGAAATTCGCTAAAAATACCCTGTCATGGGTACATAACATTCAAACTTTCTAATTTAACGCATTTCACGACTGGAAGGATGTCCACCGGGCTAATCGAGCGTAAACGGGAAATAAAATTAGATCCAATATCTAACCGAGCGGCATACCCAATCATGTGCAAAGAAAATAACTTCCGCCAAACATATCTACAAAGTTTTTTTGTGTGGAAAACTTGTCTGAACAATCTACAAGGATGAACGCAACGAAGCCTGCTGCTGCGAGACAAACAACAACAACGACAAACTTAAATTTATTTATCGAATGCGCGGGTTGGTCATAAGGGTCAAAATAAAGGAGAAATGTAATATGAACATGTTGAGAAGGCTTCTTTTACCAGCTATCCGCCATTTTGTTGTTTGTACTAAATAATTTATATCTCTAGAACGGCACGTTACTCTCACCAATTAAAAACCCTAGTTTGGAAAAATAATCCTTTTTAAAATGGCGGCCATTTAAACACTTCAAATTAAAGTTAAACTTTTTCAAATATTTAGAAAATGGCTGCCGTTTAAAACGCAGTATCAGTGCGTTTATTAGCTACGCCAAATTTCATTGATAATTTCCCGTTCCGGAGAAAATCGACTGTGATACACAGGCAGAGAAACGAGCGTTTCTATTGGGCGAGCGAGATGAAGTGGAATCGGGTTACTGCACACTGATACTAAAATCTATACCATTAAAAAACTCGATCGAAAATTCACAACTACGACCTCACCATATCAGCCGGTTTGTTTACATGATTAAAACTGTTACACAACCTGAATATTGCCAAAACACGGCCATTCAGATTTAAATAATTGATTAGTTCGATCAGATATGTCGACCACAGATGGGTCATTACCGAAACCTGTCCTGTTTGGCATTTAGGCTTCGTAAGTATCGAAAGATTATCTCACGGTCGCGCAGAGGTTAAACTGTGACCCCGAGCGTTGCCGAAATCACCCGAGGTAACACGACCGGCGGAAGTGTCGCAATCTACGCCTTCGGTGTCCAATTCGTAATGAGAGGTTGTGTTCGAGAATGAAGCGATTCGTTTAGGTCGAAACGAACGGAATGGAAAAATAGTTAATGAATTTTTAGACAATTACTGTGTTGGAATTGTTGTTGCGTAATGCTTCCTGCTGTAGGCTGGGATTTAATTGGCCAAACATGCTGTTTAGTGTTCCATACTGAAATTGAGAAAAAATGGAACGATTATGAATTCAAAGTGTGTCCGTTACATCTATCGTTCGCAGCAGAGAGCTGAAATTTCGTATACCTAATAATAATAATAATAATGTTTATTTCCACTTCTTGCTTGACCAGTTCGCCACAAGTTATTGGTCACTGGTTCAGAATAAATTAAACATTTAAAAATACAAAACAAATTAGTCAGTTAGTTCTTGAATGCTTGCTGGAACCACTAATGGGATGCCACTGCGGCTGTGGTGGTTAGCACTATCAATAAATACAATCAAAACATCAACTCCTATAAAAGCCAGTGAATGCCCGTAGATCCGTGAGTAACAATAATATAACAGCTGATGTTACCCATCATATGTAGGGTAATACTTAAACAAAACCTAGCATAGATTATACTTTGGGGTTATGTTCAATGTTCAATCAGTAATATAATGTCTTGTGCAGTTGATTGTATTAATTATAATAGGCCTACAGTACTCCTTAATCTTTGATTTTCCTTTATGTTTGCTTTTATGTTGTTAAATTAACCTAAAAAGTCTGCCGTGAAAAATAATCAACTATTTCTAAATTTGCTTCGTTGGCTGCTATGGTAATGCATGTAAATGCATTCAACAACCATGTGTTGCTCAAGGTCTCTAGATAGGAAAGGTTACCTCATTCGGGAAATATCAAAAAAAGTGGAGTGGGGGCTGTGACGTAGTTATTAGTATACCTAGACAGTGATCAAAGCTCTGACGTTTACGTTTATACGCGTTACTCATTATTTGTGAATGTTTGACGGCTTGTGTTTTTTGTTTAAACTTAAACTTTTTTTAAATTAGTGTATATAAAGTGTTTTAGAAGTGTAGGTAGAAGAAATATATTATTTAGGCCTACAATGGATATAAAATCAATAAATAAACCTAAAGGTGGTTCCATTTGTGCGGTTGCAACTTGCAAACATTTTAGTATTTAAAAAAATATAAATTAAAATTTGTTAGATCGTATTTTTATTTATTATTACAAACTAGTCGACCCGCAATGCTTCCCTATTGCTTAATTTAGTTTTAAGGGTAGTTATCCCACTGAATTAATAATCAAATTGCAAATAGTTTTGTATTCTCTTAAAAATACCTTAATATTACATAATTTAGGTTTACAGCTTGTAGGAAGGTAGTTTAATTTGTATTTATTTTATAGGGGTAGCAATCCCATTTCAACACTTTTTCGAGACTTCGTCTCGTCCGGACAGAACACACGAATTGAAAGAAAATTAAAGTTAAACATTAGTTTTTATTTGTTACATTTAGTTTAAAAAAATAAGTTAAAACGTTACCCCACACTGTATTAACATTATAGTAAAAGCTCTCCCTATCAAAAACTCTTTTACACATTTAAAAAAAAACAAATATTTTTAATTTCCTTAATGTGCAGAGGAAGCTATTGAACCTTCCCCCCCCCCCCATATGTTCTTTCATGACTGTATATTAAGGGGGCGCTTCCCTGCCCGCCATATTGAATCTTATTCCCATAAGAACAATGCTACAGAATAAGTCATTTTTTTCCGTTAATTCGTGGAATAAATTTAAAAATTTGGTTTCATTTTGAAGTACTGTCATATGCGGATGTTGATTGCCGAATACATTTTCAGAAACCGTTTTATTGTTTTCATAAACGTATGATATAAATAGTAAAAAATAGTAAACTTTATAAATTTTTTACTCAGTTGCAAAAAGAGATATTGCAAAAATCCTTAGCAATCAACACCCACAATCTATTTTACTTTAAGAAAAAAAAATACAGTTTTCGTTTTTTAACAAAAACAGTACAAAAATATGCTTAATAGTGAAGGTATGTTTTTGTTATTTAACATTGAAATTGGTCCCCAATATCGTAGTTTTAAATGTGGAGAGCCGAGCCTTAAGGCGATGTTTAGATTCTAGTTCTAAGTTTATTTTGTTCCTAGTCCCATATTGATGAACATTTTGTTCATTCAATAAAACATCATGGTTGGCTGTAATAAATATTAGGCATTTCAAAATATACAAAGATCGAAGTGTCAACAGTCTCCTGTCCCTAAAAATTGTTTTGCATGAACTAGTTTTACTCAAACCATACATGCAACGGACATACTTTTTCTAAATTTTTAAAATTTAAATTAATCCTGTTGTACCTCTCCAAAGCAAAATTCCATATTGCCACGAAAGAACAAAAACTGCCATGGTAAATCATTAATCTGTTTTTTAAATCAATTGTATTTCTCAATACCGACATTTGGAAGCATGAAGTATTCAACTTTTTTGAAAGTATCTTAAAAAACGTTCAAATTTTTCCATACTCAATTTTCTGTCAATATAAAGTCCCAAGAACTTTGTCATACCTACGGAATTATGCTCTGCACCCTCAAAACTGACCTACATTTCTATTGACTCATTGACTGTCTACTAACCCATTTTCAAATTGATAGGTCAAGTCAGCTAGGTCCTTCAAATTTATTGCTTTAACATAACAACTGTAGTTGTATCGTCAGCAAATAAAACAATAGCAGGACTTATGTTGGACGCTGAATTATTCATATAAATTGAAAATAAAAATGGTCCCAAAATTGAAATAAAAACTTTGCAAATTCTTTGCTTAGTGTGCGTCTATGACCCCATTGGAATATACCTACAAATTTTCATATTTTTATCTTAAGCAGTGTATGCTCTATGTTGATTCTATGTCGGTCAGTCGGGAAAAAGGCGCCTTTGTATAAAAAAACCTTAGCGGGCTATACAGAATCGTATTGTATACATTAAAATAAATAAAAAACTAGGGGCTCTGCCCCTGGACGCTCCGCGTCCCAACCCCGGCTCGGCCTTCGGCCTCAGATGGCTGCTTCGCTTCGCTCGCAGGTGGAAAATTCGATAAAGAATCTCGTTAATCTTTGGCTCGTTTGTACATAGGTGACCGAGCATAAATCAGCTGTTTTATTTGGCAGCTGACTCAAACTAATTAAACATTATCTCCATAAGATTAACATGGGAAATTTGAAGGATTGTATACCGGAGCTCCTTCTCGGGTGAATAGCGGCTGAACGGATGATAATATATAAGACTTGACATATCTGTGAATGATTATGTTCAGTTTTTGATCCAAATTAGCTGTTTTATATATAATAGGTTTGTAACAACCAATGTTTGAATTGAATTAAAATATAGTTAGCATTTTTCGTTGATTTTTGTTTGTGTTTGTTTTTAGTTTGTCAATGTAACCTCAAAAAGGTAATACTCTTCAAATTTTCTAAGTAATGTTGCTATGGTAATGAAAGTAAACAAACATGATATGTTGCTAAGTTTTTTATACGAACAGCTGTTTTTGTGCCCCTGATAAAATCAATAGAAATCTTTCTTCCATAAGATTAACATTGAAACTTTGAGGGCCACTGGGGCTTAGCCCTAATGTCCTAGGACTTCGGTAAATGGCCTAAAACCTTCCCAGGGTTAACCTGTGTTACTATGCAAAATTTCAAAGCAATCGGATGGACGGTATACGAACGCAAAGTGGACAAAGAACCAAAAAAAAACCCCCGTAAGGAATACACAGCAGAAATTTGCATTTGATTATAACGTTTGTAAGGCGAAAGATACATGATTTATAATGCTTGATGACATATCTGTGAATGATTACCTGCAATTTAAAAAAAAAAAATAAGGAAATCGGCCGGATAGAATGGCCGTACTGACTGCCACAAGTTTTCATAATTTCTTTTAATATATAGATGCTTAGTAATTGTTTTCGAATTTGGCTTAGTTTAGTCGCAATGCGCCATTTTGTTTTTTACAAAAACTCACTGTAACTCCTGAAATAGATATGATATTGAGTTCAAATTTGATATAAGCATTTTGTATGGTATGATTTACAAGTGTACCAAACACAAAGAATTTATGTTTATAACATTTTCAAAATGACGGCGTTGAAATTTTTCGTGGAATATCTTGAAAACCGCTAACTTTACAAAAAATGTACAAGAGACAAAATATTGTACTTTTTTAACTACAAACAAAATAAATTTTTTGACGTTCCTGTAGGTCAAAAGACAACCCGAGTCATTGGCAATACTTAAAATATAATTTCTTGGTAATTGTCTACAACATTTTAAATTAGCCAAAAACCAGCATTTCATAGGAATGGGTTTTATATTAAAACTACAAGAATCCACAAATTTTTGTTTTAGACTAACTGTATAGCCCACTAAGGTTTTTAGTAACTCCCAGTATAATATATATAAATAGGGCCTAGACAGAAGGGTATACAATGATAAGTATGCGAGCACTGAGATGGCTTCTAAAAGCCAAGAAAGGTAAAGTGTAGAACGTTTCTAATGTTAGAAAACAAAGCCAATGTAATTGCCGGCTCAGTGAAGCATAGGCTGTTTGGAGCATGCACTTAACCCAGTTACTAGCCAACAGAAGTTATGTTTACGGAAGCCAGGTGCATTTTATGTACAAAACAGACGGCGAAGCTGAGAAATATGTGCGTTACCATTCTTTAACAATTAGCCGAGGTCACTCGCCGTCTCTCGGCGATACAAAACGGACGTTCAAATAACCGAGTTATTACAAGATAATTGCTTTCAATCGATTACATTTAAAATAAATAAATTTGAAAAGTGTTTTGCATATACAAACACGCTGAATATACAGACCATCTCGAAAAGACCATTGGATAATTTTAGGAATACGAAAAATGTCAAAATTCCTATCCAATATTATCAAAAATTAAACCAAACTACAGAGTACTAAATAAATAACTATTAGTGACAGCGAGATCAAACTCAACTGCAAAATAGTATCATTCGATATCACCAACAATATTAAAAACACCAATCAATATGCATTTATAGAAGATGCTTTGTCCTGACTGAATACATAATCAACACACAGCCAAAACTATGATAGCTAGAGACTTGACATTTTCAGGGTAACTTCATACACTATTAGTACACTAGGCCGCCAAGTGGCGCCACCAGCCAAGACACCGGTGTCGCTACTAGTCATGGGGCATAGATTCTTATGGAGCCTATTACATTATGGCAGCCGGTGGCGCCACCAGATTTTGGCTGCTGACTGGTTGCCGTGCCCCGCGACCGAACCGGCAACCACTGGTGGTCGAGAGTCGTAGCGGGGCATTGTATCTTACCGAGCTCATTACACTAGGCCGCCTGCCGGCGCAACCAGTCCGGCCACCACTAATAATATTGTATGTACGTGTGCTGTTATTATCTTTAACCTTAACTAGGCTATTATCCTTCATCCGATTGTTTTGATAGTTATACCATCCGATAGGGAATTAAAAGTTCTACAAAAAAGGTGCCTTGACAATTTTTGTTAAAATGTACAGTTTTGGTGTAATTAAGGTTAGAAATTTTCAAATAGTCGCCTTTTTGAAACGCATAATTGGTAATTATTGCTCATTTCAATTAAAATAGCTCATTGTTAGGTAGGGCCTATAACGTCATGTCAAGTTTGAACTCAATCGGTCAAACCGTTCTCTTGATACTATATCAATTATTTTGTAAAAAAAATCAGATACGGACAGACGAAAAAGTAAGCACCCATGTTTATATTGTGAAATATGTTTGCCTCGATCCCAGGAACAAATCCACAAAAGGGAACCAAAGAGTTCGGGGAAACTCTGTATAACATATTTTATTTCTGTAGGTGACATATTTATTAAGCTACAGTTTTTTTGTATTTGATCGCCACAAACATTCAGTCAGGTGGAGCAAAGCGTTCACAAAAAGTGACACAGTTTTAGTTAGAACTTGGATATAATTAAACTTTCTTAATACTAACAATGAGCTTTCTTTCTACTTAATAATAATATAAAGTTTGATTACTTACTGAGTAATGTAATTGATCTGTATAAATAAAGAATGTTGGAGAGATAATTCATTTCTCGACATAAATTTACTGACGAAAATAAAAATAAATTTACATATATATTCTAAACTTGTTTACTTATTATTTTTAATTCCTACAGCTATGTTTATAAATAAATTGATTGAATATATTTAAAAAAACATCAAGTTATTGAATTTGTTTATGGTTAAAAGTAGGTACAGATTCTAACAAGTACACGCAAGTCATTTATTTACACTGGCTGCGCCGCCTGGTGGCCTAGTGTAATAAGAACGCGTCGCCAACAGAGTCACCGGTGTCTTGGCTGGTGGCGCACCTGGTGGCTTAGTGTAATAAG
>JAGFPH010008894.1:17793-33709 GCA_018207615.1 Philaenus spumarius
CACCGGTGTCTTGGCTGGTGGCGCACCTGGTGGCTTAGTGTAATAAGGGCATTAGAAAGGGTTTTGCAAAATATTTATTTTAAGGGTTGACATTGGTAAAAATGTGTTTGTTCACACAATTCTAGGTGTTTCATATTATAGACTGAGCCAACCCGCGTTTGTTGAATGCATTTGCATTCAATACCATGGAGCATTCAACTTAGCACATTTACAACCACTGAATTATTCTTAAAAACTAATAGTTTTTTAAAAGTTAGGCTAACAAAATAAATACACAAAAAAGCTTACTGTATTATAATTCAAACATCTGTTGTTACATAATACAAATAAAACAGCTTAACACAATTTTAGGTTAGGCCCATAGTACTGAACCAATACAGGTTTCTTGAAAGTATTTTTATATTTATTACCATAGCAACCAAATTGGTAAATTTAAAATCAGGTTTACTATTCACAACTAACAGTTTGTTTTTAGTTTAGGTAAAATAGCAAACACAAACAACGTAAAAGGCTTACTGTATCATAATGTAAACATCTATCACTATTAAAATTATGTAAACTTTACCCTTCACTAGGCCTATTTGACCAGTTTGAAACACTGCTTTACCGTATCCCATTTTGATAATGTTTTATAACTTGAAAATTGCCTCTCTTCTACGTAAAAATACAAAATCTTTGTTCTAATCAATCGTCATTGCCGTGAAAAATATCATAGTAGACAATAATCTGTTTGCAATTGTTTCACCGCGGAGGGGGGGGGGGCGGATACCTCTAGTAATTATACAGGGTGGAACAAAGTTAGTGTTAAGAACTTCGGGAAATGGTTCTATGGGTCAAAATAAATAGAAAATCAAGAGTAATATTTTTTTCGAAAAACGATTCATTTTCCAAATATCCGCCATTTTGTTTCTTTTACTAAATAATTAATATCTAGAGAACGGTTTAACCGATTGAGTTCAAACTTGGCATGAAGTTTAACCTAACAATGATCTATCTTAAGAAAAATAAGCGATTATATCTAATTATGCGCTTTAAAATTGCGGCTGTATGAAAATGTCAGACCTAAATTACTCAAAAACCGTACATTTTAACAAAAAATGTCAAGGTACCTTTTTTGTAGCCCTTTTAATTCCCTATCGGATTATTTAACTTTCAAAACAATCGGATGAACAATAATAGTTAAGTTAAAGATAATGACAGCAAATGTACATACATACAATATTGTAGTATTTACTGTGTTGGTATAGGATGCCGGGTTGAATAAACCAATTATTACACATAACTTAGCTTCATCCTTCATTTGATTGTTTTAACAGTTACACCAACCTGAAAAGGGCAACAAAAAAAGTATATTGACAGTTTTTGTTAAATTGTACGGGTTTTGAGTAATTTAGGTATGAAATATACAGCCGCCATTTTGAAATGCATGATTGGATATAATCGCTTATTTTTCTTAAGATAGATCATTGTTAGGTTAAACGTCATGCCAAGTTTGAACTCAATGGGTTAAACCGTTCTCTACATATTAATTATTTATTAAAAGAAACAAAGTTTCGGATATTTGGAAAATGAAGCGTTTTTCGAAAAAATATTATTCTTGATTTTCTATTTAATTTGACCTATAGAACCATTTCCCGAAGTTTTTAACACTAACTTTGTTCCATCCTGTATAAGCAGCTTTGTCCTGGCAGAATGACTGCCATAGAATAGACGTAGAGCAAAAACTACTTAAGATACAATTTACAAATTTAAAAGTATATATATATTCTTGTGTTGTCATAGACGTACACTAAAAAAGGATTTTGCAAAAAAAAAGTATTTTAAAGTGTTTTTAAGCTGTTTGGATCAGAAGCTTAGCAACATATGCTTGTTTAAATTCATTACCATAACAATCAATTTAGTAATTTTAGCTTTGTATATTATACTTCTATATAGTTCCTGTAGATGAAACCGCTGTCATACTAGAAAGCAACTTCAAAGAAAACAGCAACTTAGATGAACCAGCAATAGATGAAATTATTAATATCTTGAAAACATGCCTCAAACAGAAATACTTTACTTTTAACAATGAGATATACACACATATCAAGGGCCTAACAATAGGATATACATACATATCAAGGTCCTAACAATGGGATGTGCATACATATCAAGGGCCTAACAATGAGATATACATACATATCAAGGACCTAACAATGGGATATACATACCTATCAAAGGCCTAACAATGGGATAGTCTTTGTCCCCGGAATCATGGCCAAAATATTTCTTAATCCTTAATGCGTGATTTTTTGTTTTTATTTTTTTTAATGTGTATGAATATAATAATTCTTCTAGATTAAAGGAAAAAAATTTTTTAAATTGTAAACACATTACGTACAACGCCATTATAATGTATGGAAGTGAATAAATAAAGCCTCTTTATTGTAGGAAAAAGTAACTCATAATTGAATTACAAAGTACATAACAAGTATAAATAAAAGCTATAACCTTATCACTATGTTTCTGTTACTTGGTAAATAAAAACTGGCCTAAGAAAGTGACTACTTTTGTCACGTGATTCCTGACAAATAAATAAAGAAGGTGATTCTATTTTTTAAATAAAGAAACACTTGAAAAATGTGCATAATAAGTGTCGCAGAGCCAGCGTGAAGTCGGGTGGATGAGCACTGAACGGCCGCTGACGCTCGGGACTAGGGTGACTCATGGCCGGCCGCCATTTTGGTAACATCAAACTCTGCGCCCAGCGCAGCACACTCACCGGAGTCGGTGCCGTGTTCAGTCTATTTTATTCTGTGGTCGCTGGTGGATCGTCCATTGGCAATGCACTGCGACGACAGGGCTTGTCTATGATCGAGGACTGCCCGTTCTTGGATATGGTGGAGGTGCAGTAGAGCCTCAATTATAAACACAAGAAAACACCGTAATAAAACAAATTACACAAAGACGGGTAGCAGTTCTATTACTTGAGTGAGGAAAATTACTTCCGGAATGTTGATACACCTTTATCTCGGGTCATCTCTGCAGTGCTACCAACCTTCAAGTGTTAACATTAGTCACGGTCGTAGAGTATTATAATTATTCAGCGTGCCGGTAGTTCAACGCACTAGTGTAAATATATATGTTGAGAGTTATCCATCTTATCCGAGTCCTTACATTAAAACCAATGTAAAGATTATATACGCAATAGAGGGTTCCGCCACCTACTCCCCGATCACAAGTGCAAACAGACTATTGTATACTATGATTTTTTCACGGGAATGGCTATCGATTAGGAATGGCTAGGTATCGATTAGGAAAGAAATATTTTTTTTTATATAGTAGAGAGGCAATTTTCAAGTTATAAAGTATGACCAAAATGTGAGACGGAGAGCATTATTTCTAACTGGTCAGATAGCCCAGGTGAAGAATAAAATTTACATAATTTGAATAGTGATAGGTGTTGTTTGAATTATGATATAGTAAGCTTTTTTCGTTGTTTGTGTTTGCTATTATTTAACCTTAAAAAAACTCTGCTGGTTGTGAAGAATAATCAAATACCTGATTCTAAAATTTACCAATTTGGTTGCTACGGTATAAATCTAAACGCTATCAAGAAGCGCGAGTTGGTTCAGTAAGGCCTGACCTAAAATTATGTTAAGCTTATGTGTTGAATCAGTTTTATTTGTAATATGTAACAACAGAATTGAAGGTTGAATGAAAATACATTCAGCCTTTTTCGTTCATTTTACTTTCTCACTATACTATAGGCCTAGTATAGAGAAAGTATAGTGATCGCAAAAAAATGTATGTTGAGATTTTTGTGGAAATATCCGTTTTGGGACCCCCAGAGTCCAAAAAAGTGGTTTTTACAAAATGTCTGTCTGTATGTCTGTACGTATACAAAGCTAGAGCGAAAACTATTCGATCGATTTCAAACAAATTTGCACCAGACATGTAAAGTAGGCCTGTATAGATGCACGAAAAACGGTTTTGAAAATTTTTGAAAAACAAACCCCTTTTTGGCAAAAAACCCAAAAAAATCTATTATTATTTTTTTATAAAAAAAAACGGCTCTAACGATTTTGATAAAATTTAGCTTATTTTGTAGCCTTTATTGTACCATATGCAAAAAAACCGCATCTTTCTAAAAATTCTCGTTTAGCTAATAATAATAATAATAATAACTGATTTTTGGGGGCTTTTTGGCCATAAACGGGGTTGTATTTCAAAACCTTTTTTCGTGCATCTATACAGGCCTAATTGACGTGTTTGGTGCAAATTTGTTCGAAATCGATCGAATAGTTTTCTCTCTAGATAATAATAATAATATTTATTAGTTAATCTCCTACTTTAATAAAAAATCACCTCTCCTACCCCACCCTACAAGTCACAGTAAATCTGTTTAATAATTGAAATATGTTTCTGAGAAAGTATGTGCCAGTTCCTGGTACCGTTTATTTTGTTTGTGTTTATTTTTATTTTGTTAACCTAGCGTAAAAAATGTGGATGTGAAAAAATAACTGATACTAAAACTTTGAAGTTGACTATAGTAGTAAACTATAGTACCACTAGTGACCATAGTGGTAGGCCTAATGAATGTAAATGCACTCAACAATCGTGTGTTGATTGAATCGATTATTTCTTCAACTCTCGCATCGCAGAATCGAACGTAAATCTACACTAGGCTATATTTTCAAGTAGTATAAAGATTTTGCAACATTTGATTTTAAAGCGTAAAATTTGTGAAAGTACAGTGGTTTACTACCAGTCCTATAACAGCTGATATTGATCAATATATTAGCAACACATGTTTATAAAATCCGTTTAAATTAATTACCATATCAACCAACTTAGCGAATTTAGAATTAGTTTAGTATTCTTCACAACCAACAGCTTGTTTATGTTAGGTTAACAAAAAACAAGCAAATACAAACAAAAATCTACGAAAAAGGCTAACTGTATTATAATTCCAAAACCTTTTTTTAAATAGTGTAAATAAAACAGCTGTAAATAAAATATTGTAAATAAAATATTTTTATCAAAAACTTAACACAATTTTAGATTAGGCCTATACTGAACCAAAACACGTTAACTGAAAGCATTTACATTTATTGCCATAGCAACCAACTTGTTAAATTATAATCAGACTAGGGAATACCCCTGCGTGCTCCTCACGCCAACCCCGTTGGAACCTTCTATACACATAATCATGTAATGTTTTCCTTATAATAAAGGTGTAGGATTAGTAATAACCCCAAAGCTTAGATGGTAAATAATTTTCAAGTAAAATTATTCCGTATATTTTATAACAGCAGTTATAATAAAGGTTAAAAGAACCAGAAAGGCTCTCAGGTCTACACTTTAATAAAAACCTAACCTAAAAGTTAGAAATACAATTAATTGCTTCAAAGTGTGAAATCAGGTGTTAATGGAAATATTAGATCAAACAGCTGTTTTTATCTGTTATTTTATTCAATTGGTTGCTATGGCGACTAATATTGAAATAAAAATGTTTTTATCGAAATTAATCATAGCCTATGTTACACAGGGATAGTGAAGCTTTTTATTAGTAGAACTATTTTTCAATCGGTTCAGTAGATCCAGAGATTACCCCCCTTACATACATTCAAACAAACAAACAAACAAATTTGACCTCTTTATAATAATAGTGTAGGTAATTGTTCTTTACAACTAACAGTATTTTTTTTTTTTTTAGGTTAGGTAAAAGCAATCATTAACAAACATTAACTATATCAAAGCCCACTAAAGAATACCGTTGAGGGATGGGCTTGTGTACATCGAGACCTTGAACGCTCCAATCGCCGTAGTGCGACGTTGTCACGTTCTTCCCGCGCTTCTAACTGACTGCGGCTGACTCAACGAATTTATATTTTTTTAAACTGTGCGATCAAGCCTCGAGCGGTAAATACCAGAAGTGTTCGAGGCTAGTAGATATGGCAACGCTGCGCGCCCAGACCTATTGGTCGCCTCGCAATGGTATTCTTTAGTGGACTTTGATATAAAAAGGCTTACTGTATTATAAGTCAAACATCTGGTGTTAGGCTACATATTGTATTGTTTCATTTAGGTGGTAATATCAAAATTTATTTGAAATGTTGATTATTGATTATTTAAATATAAATGGTGAAATAAAACGCAAGTATTGGAAGTATTGGGGATGGTGCTCTATCTCTGTCTTGCATTATGTAGGTAAAGGTCACAGCTGCCCCACAAAAACTCTGGCCTTACTGCGCATGCGTCAGGATCCAGGCCACCGTTACCCCGATCCAAGTGTCTCTTTCTTAATCAAACATTATTTCCGAGAATATAAGAGTACTCAATAATCTGCTTGCATTTGCTTCTGCATTCTCGTGAGTCACCGCAGGGGTTGGTGAGTGAAGTTAGCATGTGGTGGAGCTCTCTAGTGTAGACTATTAAGATTCTTTTCAACTACTGATACAGATAGCGCCAATTAGGATGGAGCGCGAAGAGGGGGTGTGCAAGTCTCCTACGCTGGCTCCCACCACTTTCCCCTCTCGCGGCGGAGTACAGTCAGAGCAGCCTACCCTACCTAATTCATGTCTGCTATGTAGTCGTGTTGATTGTATATCAACACTTTTTGGTAGTGACTGTACTGAAGACTCACAGTCGAGTAGGAGAGGGTAAGACGTTACAGCGCATGCTCAAGTGACGCTTCAGTCTATTTGGCACTATCTGTACCCAACTTTGAAAGGACCATTCCCTTAATAACACCGGGAAGTCTTTCCGGCGGATGCGGGGAGTGTAGGCAAAAAATTTTAAAATTAAAACTATTGAGTTTTAAGTATATTTTTGGCCTAAATCCCAGTGTTTTCAATTAGTATAATTGTTATTATTAATGTATTGAACTCGTGTTAACCATGTTTAATTCTTTACATTTTGTTACAGTTTCGTACAAGAGTTCGTGGGAGATCCTGTAGACGGCGTCACCCTTCTTCTAGAATTACTGCGCAGCATCCAGCTAACCCAAGCTTCCCACACGGGTAGAGTTCCTCCTGCTGTGCTGAGGAGATGTCTCCTGGACGAACACTCTTGTCTGCAATGCCTCCGGAGCTGTCTCAGGTGCCAAGACGCGCCGAGGAGGTTGGCTTCGTCCCCGGCGGGATTGTTCACTCTGGCCGTTTGCATCATGAGTAACGTCAATAAATCCAGGATACTCGCGTTAGAGGTGGGTTTCATTATTTTAATCGTATTAACTATTTTTAATTTAAAGGATTTTTCCGATATAAACTTACCTAGCAAGGATTAAGTAAGTGAGACATCAGCTCTTTCTTGTGTGGCCCGTATAGCTCAGTTGGCAGAGCTCGAGCATAGAACGCTAGAGGTTCTAGGTTCGAATCCCGGTCTTGGTAAATATTTTTTTCACTTGTCATTTAATTAAATTATCCCTCGCTGGGGAAGTAAATAGCAGAGAAAGTATTACAATTGAAAAAAATAAAGGGACAAAGTGTGGAAAAGTCGGTTGGGTGAGATTTGCTAATATCAGACTAAATTATTCGGGTAGGCCTACTTTCGGATTACTTATCAAATTAGAGTCTCCAGAATATCTATATTGTGACTGGATATCTGACATCGAGCTGTACGCAACCTTCATCTGCACTAAGTCACTGGGAAAAGAGCTAGGACCGTTGTCTAGTGGAAAGTAATTGGCCAGTAATTCAAAGGTCGCGCGATCGAATCCCGTCTTGGACAATAATTTTTTTATACGATTGACTTAGGTAGAATATTATTTTTTTGTTTTGTTCTAAAAAGTAATAAATAAAATGATTGAAAACAATATTATTTTGACTACAGTAAGTTGGGAGAAAGTTTGTGTCAGTTAACTGATACCGTTTATTTATATTTATAGCCTAAGGAGTAGAAATTACTTTTTTTCTTCTTTTTGTTGGACCTTTCTACGTAATAATCACTAATATTTTAAAGCAGACGCACATGTGCGTCCATGCACATAGGTTTAAATTTAGCGTGCGAAGCACGCAATGATCTGTGTACTGAAAATTCTCCCAAACGGGGGGTTGGCGTGCGAAGCACGCAATGCATCGTGTATTTAAAATCTCAAAATACGGGGGTTGGAGTGCGAAGCACGCAATGAGCTGTGTATTGAAAATTCTCCCTATACGGGGGGTTGGCGTGCGAAGCACGCAATGCTCTGTGTATTGAAAATTATCCCAACACGGGTGTATGCGAAGAACGCAATGAACTGTGTATTGAAAATTCTCCCTATACGGGGATTGGCGTGCGAAGCACGCAATGTTCTGTGTATTGAAAATACCCCCAATACGGGGTTTGGCGTGCGAAGCACGCAATGCACTGTGCGTCGGCCGTTTCTCATAGTGTCCAGTATCAAGCTCACATGTGCGTCCTTAGCAGTGAACGTGTTAAGAAGTTATTACAGTATGTAAAACTGACCACTGCTGGACATTGTGTGCGCAGTAAGTTTGGGCTAACCTCAATAAAGAAAACTAGTTGACCCGTGCGAAGCATTCGCATTCTAACTTACTTAAATCCCACTTAATTAAAGTACACACCGTATATTTAGGATCGTATAGTGCGTATTTAGTGCGTCATATAGCAATGTAGTGGCGTAACGGCAGCTCTCCAGCTGGCTATTGTTATCATCAGTGTTGCCAACGCTCGACAAATTGTATTTTTTGTATAATTGTATATTTTTCCGGTGTAGCGGTTAAGGAAAGCTTTAAAATGATGCCTCATTCATGTAGTTTGATGATGTATTAAGGAAGTTATGGCGTACCGACAAAAAAATGGCCTTGAAAAATAATATATGTGACTAGCTGACCCGTGCGAAGCATTCGCATTCTAACTTACTAACAGTGTTTTATTAATTTAAACCCATGTTAAAGAGAAATAATTTTTTTATTGTTATTATATATATTTAAACAACTTACCAACTTGTAGAAGGTAAACAACAACAAATAGGTGTATCCACAATGCTGTTTATAACCACGCTTACAATTAATTAATTAATAAAAATAGCAATGTAGTTGCTTGACGGCAGCTCTCCAGCTGGGTATTGTTATCATCAGTGTTGCCAACGCCAGGAAAATATCCCTATAACTTACTTGATCTTACATCACTGTTACTTTCGGATTCTTTATTTCTTTTTTTTTTTGTATTTTTTCGTATAATTGTATTTTGTATATTTTTCCGGTGTAGCGGTTAAGGAAAGCTTTAAAATGATGCCGCATTCATATAATTTGATGATGAATTAAGGAAGTTATGGCGTACCGACAAAAAAGTGGATGAGGTCACGACCTAGCAGTGGAAAATCCAGGACTAGCAAGTAGCCTAGGAATAGAAAGAAAAAGGTCTAATCCGAAGTAATTTTGTATATTACGGCTAGAGGGCTCCGCCCCTGCTTGCTTCGCTCACCAACACCTCAGCGAAGCAAATGCAAACAGATTATTGCATGCTATGATATTTTCACGGGAATGACGATTGATTAGAAAAGAGATTTTTTATGTTTATGATGAAGAGAAGCAATTTTAAAATCATACATTACAACCAAAATGTGATACGGTAAAGCAGAATTTCAAACTGTTCAAATAGGCCTAGTAAAGAATAAAGTTGGCATCATTTTTAACAGCGATAGGTGTTTGAATCATGATATAGCAACCCCTTTTCGTTGTGTAGTACCCTATAACCTAAAACACTGTTGGTTGTGAAAAATAATTACCTGATTCTAAATTTGCCAACTTGGTTGGTGTGGAAATAAATCTAAATGCTTTCAAGAAGCGAGTTGGTTCAGTATAGGCCTAACCTAAAATTGTGTTAAGCTTATGTGTTGAATCAGTTGTTTTATTTGTAACAATAGAATTGACGTTTAAATGAAAATACAGTAAGTCTTTTTCGTTTGTGTTTGTTTTTATTTTGTTAATCTGACCTAAAAAAACAGCTGGTTGTGAAAAATAATTAACTGATTATAAAATTGCTACGTTTGGTTGCTATGGTAATGAATGTAAATGCATTTAACAAACATGTGTTACTATAAGCTTTTGATCAAATCAGCTGTTATATTTGTTGTTGGGCTAAGAGTGAACTCCCGTATTTAGACCATTTTCAACTCGTCAAAAATATTTTCAGAATAGGGTACCGGTAGCCTATGGTACATCTGTACCACTGCATATTATGTTCAAATATCTCAGTACAAATATATCTGAGCTAATTTTGGCACTAATAGGCCTACTGCTTGCTAATGTGGTCAAGCCAGTTCAACTTGTCATCAACTAGAAGACCCAAACATATTATTGATTGCACTTTTTAAACTTTTTCATTAAGGGTCTTCTATAGGCTACCTTGGGTAAAACAGCAAAAATATGCACTTCGTACTACCGTGTTTCGGACGCCGTTTTTCAACCTAAAAAGTAGTGAAACATCTTAAATTGTTCTTAAAGGCTTTGTGCTTTTGTCTTATATCTCATAATTGAAAGAAATCGTCGGCAACTCATTTTAATCAACAGTTTAAATGAGTAAAAATCGATTATTTTTAACGCATTTTTTGGGAGTTTTAAGCAATAATTTCCATATTTTAAGCTAACACGTAAAAAATATAAAGCCTTCTTTATAACTTAAAGTAGTTTCCCAGATTATTAATTTATAAATAGAATCCGAAACACGGTATTACGAATGCACGTTTCAACGATTTTGCGGCTTGAGTCAGGCCTTTTGGCATTGACATCATACTGTACACTCGGGAGTTTTCTTCAAGATAAAGAAGAGCCTTAAGAATCAGCCAGTCAGTCAGTCAGGACTTCATCTTTTATATATACAGATGATTTCAGAATAGTGTCCAGAATTTCATTTTCATCTCCTCTATAAAAGATTTGTTCAAGTCGTGAGTGGCCGCCAGCTAGCACAGCGGATAGAATACAACTTTTCCAGCTGTGTTCAGTTCTAATTAGAACCTAAACATACCAGACATCCAAACAACATAACCTGACTTTTCGCACAGAATATTCGGCGTCTGAGCAATAATTTGCCTTGACAATGGGAACGTATTACATTTGTTATCTTGTTAAGCACCAAGCTTACAATTACACTGTCGTTACGGTTATTTTGAGGTTATGTTAGCGTTGGGAACTTCTCACAACAAACAATCGCGTCGCATCGCTTTAATTCGTCGAGGAAGTCGAGATGTTCTGTGTTGATACTGTGCGTAGTATTTGAGTCTGAGTTCGTTGACTGCCCAAGTGCCCAGGCCACTGTATGATTAAAGGCCAGACTTGAACGTTTTAATTAAATAACCGACTGCGGCGTAGTTCTTGAAAGGACCGCACGCAGTAAGAGTAAAAGTGTTGTTAGCATTAAAACCGATATTAGGTAGGCCTATATATATACTCAATTATGATGAACTAACCAATAACAATAACCATAGTGGAATAAATTATACATCGGAAAACTACGCATCACAAAATTATTTTTGGAACGAAGTTCCTTAACCCGGGTTGCGGTAGGAGTTAACAAATAGAAAATGTAATGCTTAACGAAAAAAAGTGTTATTAATTGGTTGCTGTGGTAATGACAAATATAAAATACGAGTAACGAAAAAGCGTTACGAAATTGGTTGCTATGGCAATGAATAAATACATTCAAGAAACATGTGTTTTGGTTCATTAATTTAAATTAAGAGACGATCGGTTCCGTCCGGCGTAGTTCAGATATTATCGTCAAGCGCTGAAATACATTCAATAAACATAAATGTTCGTTCATCAGTCTAGGCCTAACCTAAAATTATTGTGTGTATATTTAAAGTGTTTACCTGCCTTAACGGCAACAGACATACAATAATTTTAAGTTAGGCCTAGAAAGTCATTTTAAGTCTAGGCCTGACCTAAAACTATTGTCCTATGTATGTTGTCGTTGAGGTAAAATAAATTAAACATACACACAATAATTTTAGTTTTTAGACTGATGAAAGAACATTTTATGTTTATTGAATGTATTTATAACTAATGGACATTTAACTGTGTTTACCAACTTAGCTTTGATGTTATAACTAATTCTATCTACACCTTTATTATCGGCGTGATGAACTTCGTTCGTGACTGGGGTTCCACGACCGCACACATTTACTTTTTTTAAAAAATGTGCTGATATCGTTAAATTACGCCCCCTTTTCAATCGACACCCCACTCGACATACAATAAATCATTAATTTTATTCGGCAGGTACTGAATATTGTCCCCCAAAATGTATATTCAAATATTTTGATTATTGGAATGCTTTATGAAATTGTATATATATAGAAATATGTGTGTGTGTGAGTGTGTTTTCTTACTCTAGCGGCCGCATTTTACATACAATTTGGTCCAAATTTGGTACACACTTTGGTTATCTAAATCGCTAGGAGGAGTTCGTTATTACCGGAAGCACGTTTTTTAAAGGAAGTAACTATTTACTTAGATTTTCCGTACAAGAATGAAACTTTTTTATGGTTTTATCTAAAATATATAAATGCAGGGTATTATTCTGCACATTTTGTTTTTTACACGATCTTGTAGATAGCTTGGTTCCCCCAAAATCGATGAAAACGTAAAATACCATAATAGTACCCGGTTCAAATGAGTGACCTTTGTACGCCCTGAAGTCGAAACTGGAGGCTTAGGTGCAAACAAATTCTACACATGGGCAGCCTATTCAGCCTTCGTGAGTAGACCAATTTCCCAAATTGTGGGTTGAAACCTTAAAACATATAAATTTAATTTTGGAAATTCGCTAAACTCACGTCAGCGGTTCAGCTGCGTGATCGAATTATTATTAACACGGACAACCGGTTTCGGTAGACAAAGTCATTATCATCAGATATTCACAAAAAAGCCTACAATTCTTTCTCACATTCCCAACCTAAACGTTATTTACTCGTCAACATTATGCTTGGTACGTGTGAAAGAATTTTTTCAAGTTGCCTTAAAGGCCGAGTGCTTTTGTCATATATTATCATAATTGAAAGAAATCGAAGTCAGTGACTCTTATGATGAGACCTAAGGTCGGGAGTAAATGAGTACCGATCATGGCCCCCAGAACATGTTTCCGGGTGTAATTATAAACTTTATATAATTATGACCTTATGTGTTCGCACCCAAACGACGGCATTTTTCGTTCGATTTGGTCCAAATTTGGTACAAACGTTAGTTTTCTAAGTTGCTCGGTTGAGTTCCTTAGCCAAAAGAATTCAACAACTAGAAGCACGTTTTTGACTGGAAGTAAAATTGTTTTGCAGTATTTCATACAAGAATTAAACCTTTTGGGATTTTATCAAAAACAATAAATATAGGAGATTATTATGTACATTTTGTTTCCGTACACAACCTTTGTTAGCCCGTCTGGTTCCCCCAAAACTGATGAAAACTTAAAATACCATAAAAGTACCCGGGACTTTAGACCTCGCGATTTGAGATTGTCCGCCGCGAGCGAAGAAAACAGTCCACATAACCTGAAGCCACAAGGTCGAGGTGCAAACTCGGAAAGTGCAGTTCATAATCCGGGACTGCAAGGTCGAGGTGCAAACTCGCAAAATGAGTGTTTTCCGCTGTGAATGGAACGAAGCGTGAGCTGGGCCTGGAGGCTGAAAGGGAAATTCGACTAATATATTTCGAATACACAGGCAACTATTTAGCGCCCTCGTGAGTAGACCAATTTCCCAAATAGTAGGTTGAAACCCCAAAACACATGAACTCAACTTTGGAAATTTGTTCAACTCACGTCAGCGGTTCAGCTGTGTTATCAAATTATTTCCATACTTTAAGTCACACGTAAAAAATGCAAAACCTTCTTAATAATCTAAAGTTATTTATCTGATTGTTCACTTGTAAATAGAATCCGAACATGAGGTTTGCAACAACTAAATCTATCTCCATTTATAAATTGGCTGAGTTCTTAGATGACTAGGCTTATTTTGGATGTATCCTAGTACTTGTTCAGAGTCGGTTGGCGGAACCCTACTGGTTGTCTTCAGCTATGCTCGCCACCTTTACGGTTGGCATGAACTAAATTCAACACATTCTAATAACAGTTCTTTTCCACAGCTACTGACCAAGACCTGTGAACACCCCAACGCCAACGGCCACAGTCCAGTATCGGACGCTCTGTCCACCATGAGACTAAGGTTCGGGGAACCTGTCAGGTTTAGGTTCTTAGTGGGAATGCTGTCAGGCGCATGCCCGGACTTGCTCGGTGCAGGGATCAGATTTATCAACGCTTTCATCGAGACTGCGCAAACGGATCAGCTGAGGTTTTATATACAGGCTGAGTTGGAGCAGGCAGGCTTCAGGCCCAACATTCTCAATAAGGTAAGGTGTAACGGTGTAACAGTTTCCTTTAGTGTTGGGTGGGTCACACAAGATCAATAATTTTGGTCCGTGTTTAGCTACACGGTGTTTTTTCATTTTTTTCTAAATGTTTGTGGTTACATACATTATTGTCTGAACTTTTAACTACTCAGAGATGTTTATCTAATTGGCCTATACAGAATTTCGCGATCTTAGGTGTTTTGTTTTGAAGAAACAGAGTTGATTAATTGGCCGAACGTAAGAGAGGTTCTGTTTCAAGTCGGTTCGGCATTTTGTCCAATTATGACCAAAATTGTTCGATTTTCTTCAAATTTTTCATAAATATTCCTTCAAGTCAGGAAAGGCAACGTAGTATCGGGATTTTTTTTTAAATGCTACAGTTTTGATATTGTTACACACCTTGTAAATAAGTCACAACTCACAACCATAGACGTAATCGGGGGTGGGGGGGGGGGGGGGTCATAACCCCCTCATTATAAAAAATATTTTGCACTTTGTTTACATTAAAATATGCTGTGCAAATGTCAAGCTACAATAAATTATCAATATAATGCTGACATTATCTTTGGTCGAATTGAGCACTGGCACTTTATTTGAAATAGGATGCAGTATAGAGCAAACAGTGTGGCAA
This sequence comes from Philaenus spumarius, assembly GCA_018207615.1. Lineage (NCBI taxonomy): Eukaryota > Metazoa > Arthropoda > Insecta > Hemiptera > Aphrophoridae > Philaenus > Philaenus spumarius. The sequence goes on from JAGFPH010008894.1 coordinate 32,752, forward strand.
AGGAGAGTATGAGCATAGACATTGAAAAAATAAACGATCGGTTTATTTACCACTGACAGTAGCTGTGCAGCCGCTCGCTGCCACTACAATCGACGGATTTTCCGTCTCCCCCGAAACAGTGGCGAACATGACCAAATGCACGCCAAATTTCTTTATTTTAGTATTTTTTCGTAGAATACTATCCTTAAGCCGTGTGTGTAGTTTGTCAAACCGACATTCTGAAATAATTGAAAAATGTTTCTTCTAGTTCTTCAAATCAGGAAACACAGTGTAGAATGTTCCAAAATCTTATCTTCTTTTTTTTTTTTGATTGGATGAACCCAAATAAGTATATTTTTTTGCAACCTTTTCAATCGGCGTGCGGCGATGGAATAACAATGAAGCGAGAGTTGCACTCTGTTCATATCAATAAAACATTAAAATAAATAATATATTACATAATACACTTAGTGATTGATGAACTAGGCACTTCGATTTAATGAATCCCAATGAGTGAGGCTTTCAGACGACACCAGAAATTCTACCGCCCTGTGAGCTCACTTTAAGTTTTATGAGCGCAACGGTAACTAATTCGCAGCCCACAAAAAAAAGCTGTGTGTCCCGGCCTATGGCCGCTTGCACACACACCGATTGTGGTTGGCCGGCAAAATATCGACCGACTTCATTCCTTTGCAGTGACAAAAGCCGACAGCAAATCGGTGTCAGCGGTAGTTTTTGACGGTGTTGGCCTGTATGCAAGCAACCATTAAAGCCATTAAAAGTCAAAAAGTCGGCCGTGCCTTAATAATAACAATTATTTATAAAAATTCAAACAAAAGCATGAAAGCATACGCAAGCTGAAGCAAAACATTAAACACAAATATTCTAAGTGTTTTTCGAACAAGAAATCGTAGGCTATAAACACCGCATGCACTTGAGAAGACCTTACCTGAAGATTACCTGGCTGTAAGGTAACCGA
>JAGFPH010008894.1:41110-51435 GCA_018207615.1 Philaenus spumarius
CTGTACCTGTACAATCTCGTCTTGTAATGCAGACAGTACAGTAACTGGTATAGTGTCTGCTAATGCTTACACACATAATGCGTATTGTATTTTCATACACAGCATAACTTTTCTTCCAGCCTGTTAAACATAAATAAGTTAAAGAGGGCTGACTTACTGGAGCTCTACTGTATGTATAAATATAAAATAAACATAACATTTAAAGGCAATTGAGCTTCTGTTATTCAGACTAAATTAAAGCAATTCAATACTCACTTTCTTATTGAGGTTAGTCGAACGACAATGAGTATGCATCAGCTGTGTTTTAATAACATCTTGTGTCTCAACACTCAAATAAATTTCAGTTTACGCGCTAACAAAAAACACTGTATGATCTATTTTTAAATTGTAAAATAAAACTTTACGCCCAGTAGTAGGAAAAAGTACTTTATTTGGTGTTCACAGTGAAAAGCTTTCCAAAACAGTTGGGCTTGGGAAAAATTGTACAATGTTGGAATTAGCTAACCAGAGTATATATAAAAAACTGTTATTGTGGTTCCAAAGCATGGTTTCTGTAATGGTAAGTATATACAGAAGTATGAATTTCCTGTACAGAGCAACACTGGTACAAAAATCACCACTTGGCTCATACAGACAGTCCATGTTGGCCAGCAAAATTATCTACCGATACAGACTTTACTCCAACTGTTTAGTAGTGCGATGGATCTACTAACCTCTGCACGTGTTGTTGCCACTTCTATTCTATCAAATGTCCCTTGGGTTCACCGTCCTCAAGAAGAATTCTATTACATTTTCCGAAAATGTAATTCTATCAGATATTTTATTTTGTTCACAAACACAAAGCCCAGCCTAAACAATGCAGAATACAGATAATACCGGTACTGCTAGAGCCAGAAAGAAGTTGGGTGGCAATTGGGACAGGAATGGTTTTAAATTTTGAAGAACTCACGGGAGAAGAGAAGATTCGAAACAGTAAGTGAAGAACATGAATTATTTTTGAATGTATAATGTCGAAATAATAATAATTTTATTTTTATGTTATAATAATATTATGTTATACATGTGTAAACAAAAAACACGTTTTATACTCGCCCAACAAAGATTCCCCCGGGCTTATTTAGTAAAAAAAAATTAAAATAATAATAGTAACACCTGCCTCCCATTTTTATTGTTTCTGATTGATATAGGGATATAGCCTATAGCTATGTTTTGATTTAATAAATTTGGATTATTTGACGATTCTAAACGTTTAATTATAATTATTGTAAATTTTTTGTAGAAGCCAATTAAAGGCTAAATTGCCACAGTCTCAGTAATTTTCACAACACATGATTCTTAAAGCCGCGTTTACACCGGAGCTGACAACATTGCTGCCAGCAAAAGCTGACAACATTTACAAAAATCGTACTTTTAATTCCGTCAACATTTGCTGCCAACAATGCTGTCAGCACCGAAAAGTGTTGGCAGCATTTACCCACCAGTAGTCGGTAAAGATCAAAGAATGTTGTCCAACATATGCTGGCAGCAATGTTGACGGGACTAAAAGCGACCGTCAACAATGTTGGCAACACTTACCTTAGCGCACGTGGTTGGCCGCCATGTCGTTCCGACAGCGTCAGTACTCTAGTTGCGACTGTTGATGGTAGTACGTCTGTGTTGTTTGGTGTCCGTGTTTCTCAACTCAATATGAACAGCGACAGCATTGAGAGTGAAATTGATTGGTCGCGTAAAACAGTCATGCAATTGATTGACCTATATCGAGAGCAACCAGTTCTTTGGAATCCGATGGACCCTGATTATAAAAATAAAAACCTAAAGAACTATGCATGGAATGACATTTCGCGGGAGATAAAAGCCAGTAATTCGGAAGTACAGGCAAAAGTGAAAACATTGTTGGCACAGTTTCAAAGAGAACTTAAGAAGAAGAAGAGTGGTTCGGGGGCAGACGAGTATAAAAGCAAGTGGTGTTATTTTAAAGCGATGCTGTTTTTAAAGGATAAAACTACTGCACGGAAGATTAAAGAAGCTGGGATTGCCACTGACGACAAAGAGGCTGCCGATGAAACAGTGCAGGCAAGTAGTTAACAACTTAAGATTATTTTATCAAATTGTCACATATTTTAATGTCACTTTTATAGGTTAAAAAAGTTAAACATAAACACAACGGTCTAAAATTTGTTACAAAATATATAATGTAATTAACACTACTTTAATTGTTACTTTGTTATTGTTGTTAATTCAACTATACGTTATAATATGTGCAAACGTCCTTATGTACATTTGTATCTTAGGCCTAGTAGTTGTTTTGCCATGGCACTGAACCCTCTTCACTTTGAAAGTAAACACTGATTTCATCACGTATTTGTTTGGCCAGCTGGGAAGGTTTTTTTGGAATCTTCTTTAAACGAAGTAGAGTTTCTCTAGGCATTCCATCAACTCTCCATTGTCCTGGCACTAATGATCCTGTAGCTAGGTCCTCGACATCAAAAGCTCCGGGAGGTGTATACGTTGAAGCTGATGACATACTTCTTCGCAAAAAGTTATGCAGGTGACAGCAGGCTAAAACAACTGTGTCTGCCCGCTCTGGTTCCAATAACATTGGTTTCCTCAACACACGGAAAACCACACTCATTATTCCGAATACATTTTCCACTACTCTACGGCCCCTGCAGTGGCGATAGTTGAAGACACGTTTTACACTTGCCTTATCATGCAATCCAGGAAACGCCTTCATGATGTTAATTTTTAAAGGAAAGGCATCGTCAGCCAGGAAAAAGTAGGGTACCGGTAAGTACTCCCTTCCTGGAAGGAAACTTGGGTCGGGAAGATTCAAAGTCTTATTTTGAAGGTGTTGTTTTAAGGTACTATTGTCAAACACTCCACCATCAGATAACCGTCCTTGGCAACCAACAGAGACGTAAGTAAAGCAATAATTTGCATCAACAACAGCCAGGAGGACAATGCTGAAATAACCTTTGTAATTGAAATATTCACTTGATGTGTTGATGGGTGCCTGTAGCATCACATGTTTCCCATCCATGCTTCCAATGCAATGCGGAAAATTCCATTGCGAGTTGTACTCTTTGGCATGATGTAGCCATTCTTCTTTAGTATTCGGCAACTGCAAAATGAAATGTATTTTAAAGGGGTCAGTGATCCATACAGTCAAGATATAAGTGCCAATATACCATAATCTTATAAAAAATAAACGTTTATTTCAGCAAAAGATTTAAAACTAGTGATTTTTACCTACTCTGTCAACTCAAGGTAATGTCAACTGTAATGTAATGTGGTTTTATTTTTAGGAGGACATTGCAGAGGAGGACAATGACACATCAATCACAACTGCCGACAACACACCTAAAACAGGAACGGATACTCCTCGAAAATTGACGAAGAAGAGGAAAGCTTCAATGGTGGATGAAGCTTATCAAGTAATGAAAAAAGTGTCTAGCCAGTTAAATCAGCCAGGAATTGAATACGAGTTTGATATCTTTGGAAAAAACGTTGCGTGTCAATTACGAAAAATTAAAAACTCTCGGGACCAAGCACTTGCAAAACACAGGATTAATACCATTTTGTTCGAAATGGAACTTAATCAGTTACCGATGGGTCCAGAGCCATCAAGATCAACCAGTGCATCTTCCTACATTCAGTCATACGATCCATCAACATCTAATGAAATCCATTCATCCATCAACGCTGCAAGTCCCATTTCTGCTCAGTGGGCTCCTCAACATGACGAGTACAATGATGCTTATTGTGATAAAATTATTCAATCTATCGGTTTATCATCAAATAGTAACTAAATTTCTATGGAAATAAAGCTGTTTTGATTTGATATGTATTATTTATGTATGTCATTAAACTTTGAGTGAAATATTCACTAAGTTTCTTTAAACCAACCAATTTCCCAAACAACTATTATTAGCCTACTAACAGCATAATATAACCAATCACATATGTATTTGATTTTTGGATATGGAGGGAGGCAATCATGGGACACTTGGTTATATACAAGTATTCACTTACCTTTATATTATCCTTCAACTCATCAATCAAAGCTGCACAAACTTCAGGTATTATTCCAGAAATTGTAGATTTTGACACTTTAAACAGGTAACTGAGACTAGAGTAAGAGTCTCCACTGGCCAAGTATCTCAAGGTCACTGCAAGTCTTTCTCGTGCAGGTATTGCTAGCCTGTAATTGGTGTCTTGTCTCGCAATTTTAGGTCCAATAGCTGTGAGAAGGTTTTCAAAGTCGTTACTTGTCATCCTCAAGAAGTTTTTAACGCTGCCGTCACACCTCAACTCTCTTGACAATGGATTAATATCGTCCTGATTTAAATCTGAAAGTAAGTCACTTCCACTATACACAGATCTGGCCCTAAGGGAAGGCCTTACCCAATATCTCTTTGGTCTTTTCTTTTTACCTATGATGACGCACGCTGCTGCTACCGCCGCAAGTTGCTCGAGTGTTGACATCTCGGAATGCCGAATGCAACTAAACGCACCAACGCTAAAATGTTGTCAACACATGTTGATCAGTCTAGGGAATTCGCCAACATTTGCTGCCAGCATTTGCTGCCAGCATTTGTTGATAGCAATGCTGCCAACAAAAGCTGGCCAACATTTGCTGACAGCATTTGGTGTAAACGCGGCTTAACTATTACTTCTTTGACACAATTTTTGATTTTTCGTTTCTCATTTCTTTATTTTTGAAGACAAAGAAATGATAAAATTCCCAGTTTTGTAAGTCAATTAGAATTATTCAGTGTTGGAATAGAAAAAATAGATTACACTGTGTACTTTTAACAATAAAAAATAAAAAGTGACATGTTCTAACCCTTTCATCAGTGAGTTTTTCCCACTGCTTGAAACTAAAAAAGTGAGTTTTTTAGGTTTTTAAAAAAATTCAAATGGTTGCTTTTCTTTTGTATCTTTATGTAAAAAAACTGTTGTTTTTTGCAAAATTTAAAAATAACCTTTTTTAAAAAAAATATAAAAGTAAGGTACAAAAGTAAGCACATTATATGGTGTGAAAAAGGTAGTATTCAATAATAATTCCGCTTTTTATTTGTTCTTATGTATGTTTATAATACCGTATTCATAATATATTCTAGTAATTGATTGTCATCAATTATTTTACTTCTTTTGAGGGACATTTTGTAAATAATAACTTAAGTAAACTAATAATTACATTACTTATGTTTCCAACAAACATTTCAGAACAAACTCTACACAGACAACAAAGTCAGCAATAGGCTGAAAGTAAGCACATCATAATATGATGACTTCTATATAAATAGCTGTCTACTCAGTTAGGAATAGGTATGTGGATGCTACTAAAAATTCAGACACATGTTACTAGATAGCAGCACAGGTCAGATGATGATGTGTTCACTGAAGAAATTTGTATTAAAAAAACTCTATACTAACTTCAAACCTATAGATCCACACTCCTATTAGCTTGGGCTATTTCAATACATTCATGTGAAAGTTGGGGTTATTGTGAACATATTCATACCTTTACCAAGTCTGTAGCTTAAAAGTATGTGAGATAAGTTATATGTCGAAAATTCAAAATATGTGCACCGCAATTTTGGAAACTTTACAGACCTTTTTTTAAAATACGTTGTGATTGAAGCGATAATCGCATTCTTCAAACAAAGTTCAAACGGTCTCGTTGTCGTTGGAGCGATTATCGCTAGCGTCTATAGCGAGCGACTGGTCCTGGAGCAGATATAATCGCAGTTGCAGAGCGATTATTACGCAGTGAACAAATCTTTTTAGTTTGTAAAAAGATGTCTCATCCAAAACTTTACTTTTCAACCGAAGAAGATGATAAATTAATTGAAGCTGTAGGAGGACATCCACCTATGGGTAGGGATTGCAGTTCGAAGACGATTTCTGAACTGTTTCTTCAATGAAATTTGTCAAAAATCCAAATTGAGGTTTTTTCAATCTGAAGAACTCCGAAAACTTTCGATCGTCCACGTGAAAGTGTCTAGTTATTAATATTTAAAAGTACCCTTCATCTGATCTTCTTTTAAAAATTATATGTTTTTCAAGTCTGAACGCATTTAACATTTATTGCAAATTTTTTCGTCCTCAATGTCTTCTAACAAGACTCATAATAACGTCAAATGGAACAGTCCGTATTCGGCAAAAGTGAACGGGCAAGTAGTAGAATAATAGTCGCTTCAATAACAACAGTCTGAATGCGATGATTGCACCAGTCGCTTCAATCACAAAATATCTTAAAGTCTGAAAATTAGTGTATATGATAGTAGTGAATACTTCACAAAAAATTACTAATGGACAGATTGCGGGATGACAAAAAGGAAAGTTCAAACAACCTATCCTTTCCCTTCAGTTTTTAGAAGAAATAAACGGTACCAGGAACTGGCACATACTTTCTCACAAACATATTTAAATTATCAAACAGATTCACTGTGACTTGTAGGGTGGGGTAGGAGAGGTGATTTTTTATTAAAGTTTTAGATTACCTAATAAATATTATTATTATTATCTAGAGAGAAAACTATTCGATCGATTTCGAACAAATTTGCACCAAACACGTAAATTATGTCTTTATAGATGCACGAAAAAACGTTTTGAAAAAAACCCCACTTATGGCCGAAAACCCCCAAAAATAAGTTATTATTATTATTAGCTAAACGAGAATTTTTAGAAAGATGCGGTTTCTTGCATATGGTAGGGCACATTAAAGGCTACAAATGAGCCAAATTTTATCAAAATCGTTAGAGTAGTTCTTTTATAAAAAAATAATAACTGATTTTTTTGCGATTTTTTGGTCAAAAAGGGGGTTGTTTTTCAAAATTTGTCAAAACCCTTTTTCGTGCATCTATACAGGCTTACTTGACATGTCTGGTGCAAGTTTGGTTGAAATCGATCGAATAGTTTTCTCTCTAGCTTTGTATACATACAGATATACATACAGACATACATACAGACATTTTGTAAAAAACACTTTTTTGGACTCAGGGGGTCCCAAAACGGATATTTCCACAAAAATCTCAACATCGATTTTTTTTTGCGATCACTATACTTTCTCTATACTATAGTATAGTGAGAAAGTAAAAGGAATCGTAACGTAACGGAAGGAAAAACGGATGGTGTAAACCTACACTCAAAGGGTAAATTTAGTATATTTATACTGCGAAAATATATAAACATTTAGTATCAGTAGCCACCGTTTGTTTCGCGTAGACAAAATCAGTTAGTTATTATAGTATTAATAAACAGTACAGACCAACTTGGTAATATTATCTCTGGTACAGACTACAGCACTTAAGCAGAGTACGGATTGGATTTATCGATCGTGTGTCGACTGCCGAGTGAGAATTTAATGTTATAGTGGTAACTTCTTTTTTTTTAGAAAGTTAAGTAGTGGTACCAATCTATATATTTACTGGAACTGGAAACATACTGTTAGGCTACTAGCAATTGTAAGTTAGTCGAGGTTCAGGTGTTGTTTATTTTTAGGTTGGCATTGTATGTCAGAATGCGTAGGCCTCGTGTATTTTGCCATGCAGGCTAGATCACAAGTAATAAGCGAAATACTATGATTTAGAGGTCGGTGTTATTTAACCTATTAAGTAGGGTGACCAAATCATAAAACTGGAAAAAACGGGACACACCCAAGAGGGGGGGAGGGGATACCTTCCCTTCCAGCTAAGTTAGCCCTGCCATGTTTTGCAAATCAATAATTGAAAGTTGTGGTATGTTGTGCTATCTTTGAGCTGCTTGTGCAAAAAAATTCGTTTTTGAAAATTCGCAAAAATGGATTTAGCCTATGACCAAAAAACAAATTTTGTTAAAAAAGTTAGCCCCACCATTTTTTGTGAATTAAAATTAAACACTTGTGCCGGTTGTGTTACATAATCTTTGCAAAACTCGGCTTCATTGTAGTAATAGCGTCCTTTTTTAATATAGCTCTACTCCTTTATAACTTAGATTGATGCTTGGGCGTTATTAGTGTCAATATGAGGCGATAATATGAAATTAAAAAATAAAATTCAACACCCAAAACAAACACTCATCACTCTGACTCTGGCTGGCCGGCAGTGACACTTATCACTCATGCTCACTGTCGTCTGTGCATCGGAGGGGGAGTGGGAATGTATCTCAGCCATCTCGCAAGCCCACTTTACTACTGGCACTGCGTACACAACTAGGCCCACACTACACAGAGTCTAACCTTATCGAAGCTACTATCGCACATGACGTAGCATAATGACTTGATCCAAAATATTACTTGAAGTTATATTATAAATTAGGAAGTTTGAGTGATTTGAAAATGTAATTAGTTTTAGTAGCCTATGTAAATACAGGACATTTAGGCGTCCCGGGACACTGGGAAAGATCGTGAAAAAACGGGACAATCCTGTTTGGCCACCCTACTATTAGGATATATAGGCTACCACTATTAATGAGTTCTGCTTGAGTTTTCAGTATACACAGCAACCCTTGATAAGCCGATATGGCCCATGCTGAGCCCATTATTCGTTTGTACCTGGGTGAACGAGCATCGTTCTGTATTTTTAACATCTGGATTGTATCTATTCGAATATTTAGTGACTTTGAAGGAGGTATAAAAAGAAGCTGTACCTATTCGCCTTCTAAGTGACTTGAATCATAGATGATGAATAATAAAATAGATCATGCATGCTTACGGGGGCTGTGTGCCGAAAAAAAAGTTGTCGCGAAAATAGTGCATGATAGTGCCGCGAGGTAGCGCTAGGGAGAAATCATTGGTAGCATTGGTGTTTCACACAGCTTCCGTCGTTTCCCCAATAGATAGTGCCACTATCGTCTAATTTTCAGTGGACCATATATTGCATTGGATCGGAGTTCTATTAGGTTATCCAAATATACAATGCTTGAATGGTGGTATAAAAAGAAGTTCAGATTTTCAATTTTATGCGCATTTGTCAGAATTTATGCGCATTTTGAAGACATATGATCTAGCGCATTCAATTCCTGACGTCAAATAACCCCTGCATGCAAATTTTTATCAAAATAGTTAGAGCCGTTTTCGAGATCCGCGACAGATACAAGAATTGCTCACTTAATAGGATAACAAAATATATTATTATTTGCATATAATTTTGCAAAGAGAGCAATACATAAAATCAACTGTTTCTAGAATCTGAGTAGTTTTAACGCACAAAAGTCTCTTTCACTTTTTTAAAAGTAGGTTTTTTAAAGTAATATTAAAACAAATTCAAGTAAAAATTAGCAAAAACATTCTATTTTTATTATTTGTGAAACAATATTACACATTTTACTAATTTACCTAATATTGTTTCAGTTTTTGAATAATGGAAAGTCACCTAAAGCCAGAAGATATCAAACAAGATCTTATCGGTGTTGTAATAAAGGAAGACGTATCTTTTGAGCTGAGAGAAGAACCAAACTGTATTGATGGGAGAAAGGAGGAAAGTGGGACGATAAATGACGTAAAAGAAGAAAATATATTAGTAAATCTGATAAAAAAGGAAGATCTGAATGATATTAATGTAAATGACGATGATGATTATTCCAAAGAGGAAAAAGTGATAGATTATGTTTGGTAAGTTTATTAGAAACAACAGCTAAATATCTAATAACAAGTTGCATACTGTAGGCTATAATTTATTTACAGTAGAAAATCGATTATTCGAGGTAATTTTTACCAGGTAGACCTCGGATAACTAAAAACTCAAATAATACGGTAGGCCATAAGAAAACCATTGAGGTGCGAGTTCTCGTGACATTTACGTCATTGTAGGCTGATTTGACTTAAAAATCTATTTTATTTGGCTTTAAATAAATAAATTAAGAAGGTTGATGATGATGATGCATTCAAATGAAAGAAATTGGATACTGTAAGCTACTGTAGGTAATGAAAACCACAAAAATAATGCCTCTGAAGTTTTTTCATGCTCACTTTTTTTCATTGATTGTCTAGCCTCTTCTTTATTTAAATACCTTTGAGGTATTCTTTTTTCAATTTCCTATCTATTTCATCTCCAATCCCTGACGGTAAATAACTTGCCACTTTTCTTATTGAATCACCACTATCTAATCGTTTTATTGATTCCCATTTTTACTTTCTCACTATACTATAGTATAGAGAAAGTATAGTGATCGCAAAAAAAATCGATGTTGAGATTTTTGTGGAAATATCCGTTTTGGGACCCCCTGAGTCCAAAAAAGTGGTTTTTACAAAATGTCTGTCTGTATGTATACAAAGCTAGAGAGAAAACTATTAATCGATTTCAACCAAATTTGCACCAGACATGTCTAGTAGGCCTGTA
>JAGFPH010008895.1:7489-27993 GCA_018207615.1 Philaenus spumarius
CCCCCCCAAGCAGGTTCCTACAATTATACTGTTATCGGTAACATACTGTGACTAAACAGTTTAGGTTAGTCCTCTAGTTTTTTTTTTATTCTAATTATATCGAAACTTGAGTGTGCGTGTCTGGAAAACTGCCCCCCCTGATCTCTGACGTCAAAATGACGTAGGAACCTGCTTGGTGGGGTAGTTTTCCGGGGGGTAGTATTCCGGCGACCCTTTTGAGGGACATGACCTAATACTGGCATATTAAATTGTTTATACACGTGCTTATAACACGTATGGCACTGCTTACAAAAATTACCGTTTAATTTAGGACAGAATTGAGGTGTTTCATATTTAGGTATCTTCAACTTACTAGAAGCAGTGATTCAGTAAATAGCACCTGGTAAAATACCAAATAAAAGATTTGGGAGGTATTTTGTTTAAGAATATTTTTGGAAATAATTTGTTATATTTTTATCATTTTTTTAGTTCTAGTTTTACAAATGCGACAACGGCTATTGAAATAACGTTACTGTAATATTATAAACTATATATCGTTGCGATTATCTATAAGAAAGGTTTTAAATACAAGCATATGGGTCATATTTAAGGAATGTTTTTCGATGTCACTGATCGTGTCAATTCATCGATCAATAAATACTAACAAGTACAGGTGGTCGAAGGGGGTGATACAGAAATGCGGCGCTCGTTGGACAGCTCCTAGACCTGTCAACCCCTCTCTGACCCTCGTCAACCCGAGAGTGGGCGCTAGATGGACATGGCGCTCGTAGGACAGGGCGCTCATAGGAGGCAACCAACATACACACACACACACACACACACACACATACATACAGACAGGCTGACACCCTCTCGGGAGTGGTCAGGGAAGATTCCTAGGACCTCAAAACGTCGAGATCTGATGAATACTCGATTTTCGAAAAACGGGGTGAAACCAATAACTTCCCGATTTTAGAAAATTTTCAATTTTCTTTTAGCGGGAAGTTAAAAAATATATAGGAGATTATTCTGCCAATCTTGTTTTTTTAGTCCGACTGGTTCCCCCAAAATCGATGAAAACGTAAAATGACCCGTTTCAAATCCACTTGCGGGATTTTACATTTTTAAATCCAATCTACAAATAATTCCACCACGTAGCTGAACTGCTGACATGAGTTGAGTGAATTTCCAAAATTAAATTTATGTTTTATGGCTTTCAACCAACTATTTGGGATATTGTTCTACTCACGGAGGCACTGAATAGTGAACTTGAACTGAATGAGGACTGCGTGTGTACGAAATATATTAGTAGAATTTGTTTGCAACTCAGCCTCCAGCCCCGGCTCACGTGCTGCTTCGCTTCGCTCGCAGTGTACAAACTTGACCGTTGGGCCTCGGGTCGGAAGATGCCCCCACGGTAAAACACCCCACGTGGATTTGAACCGGGAACATTTATGGTATTTGTCGTTTTGATCGATTTTGGGGGAACCAAGCGAGCTATAAGGTCGTGTAAAAAACAAAATCTGCAGAATAATATCCTACATTTATTTTGTTAGAAAATACTTAACAAAGTTTCATTCTTGTACTACGAAAAATCCCAAAAAATAGTTACTACCAAATTTGGACCAAATCGGACTTAAAATGCGGCCGTTACAGTGCGAACACACATCTTCTATATACCTATATAAAAGCGAAATTACACTGACTCACTCATCACGATTTCTCAAAAACTATCGAACGGATTGAAATGAAATTTGGTATGTAACTTCCTCTAGTGCTGTAGATGCTCACTAAGAAAGGGTTTGAAAAAAATTCGAAATTTTAGGGGGGGTTTGGGGGGGGACCAAAGTTATTAAAAACCGATTTCTTCAAAACTACTGAACGGATTGGAATGAAATTTGGTATGTAGCTTCCTCTAGGGCCATAGGTGCTTACTAAGAAAGGGTTTGAAAAAATTCGACATTTTAGGGGGGTTTGGGGGTAAAATTACTAAACCACGATTTCTCCAAAACTACCGAACGGATTGGAATGAAATTTGGTATGTAGCTTCCTCTAGGGCCATAGGTGCTCACTAAGAAAGGGTATGAAAAATTTCGAAATTTTAGAAGGGGTTTGGGGGGATCAAAGTTACTAAAATCATAATTTCAGATCTTTTATTAAATTATGACAATAGTGCTTTTATTATTTAAGATCTATATATATATATAAAAGCCAAATACCACTCACTGACTGAACACTTAAAAAGAATACAATTACGTTAAAAAGACTGAAAATACCAACCACCACGGGCAACGCCGTATGGGTCAGCTAGTGTATATATATATCATTTTTAATGGCACCCTTTAAACGTGTTCTGGGGACCATGATTGGTGCTCATTTACCACTCCAGGCCCTAAGGTCTCAGCACAAGGGTCAGGTCTCACCATAAGGGTTACTGCAATAGCTCATATTTCCTATGGAAATTCGATAATAATAAATGTTTCTTGCCCAAACTACTAGGTAGGCTACATGAAGCATAAAACTAATATTTTGAAATTTAACTGTAACGCTCATGGTACATGCTTTATTTATCAACTGACTGACGAGTGCAACGTTTTACAAATTCAGATTCAGAGTTTTACGTAGGCTTTTGTGTATTATTATCCTTCCGATCCTAAATTAAAAAAAAACTTGAATTTGAAAATAGTGGAGAAAATTAGGTTAGTCTGATGTTTTATGATGGTCACTTTTGTCGCATCGTTGTCGGGTTGAAAGGTTATTTAATTGATTTTTTCTCTGGTCCCCAACTAGTAACTGAACTTTGGTATGCGTAGAATTTGGTGACATACACGCACTCATTGTAAGCGAACTGAGTGTCAGACGCTAATATATGAAAATAGTTTAATAGGGCCAATTTGTGGAGCAGTAAACGGGAAGCACAGATAAACAAGGCAGACGTGAATTTTTAACGATTTCCGGTGATAAAAGCGCAACCTGAAATAGCGTGACGTGAAAATTTGACGCGAAGTAGACAAAAAGCAGTGTTGACAAAACGGCTCAAAGGAGCTATGTAATTGGTCATTACGTATGCAAGAAGAACATCTTAGCCCATTGATTTTGTTCTAGAAACAGAAGTACAGACCTGGAACTGTAAGATATGCAAAGGTTGAGTGTGCAGTTTTCATGACTCTGAAACTGGAATTTTCCTATGTATTTTTCTTAAAAGCAAAATTGTATTTGGGGTATGTAATAATCATTGCGTCAGCTTAATAACATATCTGATTGGGACATTTGCCATAATTTATGTGCTAAAACCAATACGCAACGTTGCAGGGATATCATATATGACTAAAACTACGTATGATAGAATCCTAAGCTTATGTAAAAGAACGCTATGATAATAAAATAATTCGACCACGCAGCTACACCGCTGACGTGAGTTGAGCAAATTTAAAAAAATAAGTTTATATACCTATGTTTTAGGGTTTTATCCAACAATTTGTGAAATAGGTCTACTCACGAAGGCGTTGAACAGCTGTCTGTGTGTACGCAATATATTAGTAGAATTTGTTTGCGCCTAGTGGTCTCGCAAGTTTGCAACACTTGGCTTCGAACCGGGTACTTTTATGGTAATTTACGTTTTCATCGATTTTGGGAGAACCAAGCTAGCTATAAGGTCGCATAAAAAACAAAATGTGCAGAATAACATCCTATATTCATATTTTTGGAAAAAAACTCTAAACAATTTCATTCTCGTAGTAAAAATCTCAAAAAATATTTACTTCCGGTCAAAAAACGTACTTCTTGTTGTTGGATTTTTTTGGCTAACAACGTACTTGTCAGAGCGACATAGACAACCAATATGTGTACCAAATTTGAACCAAATCGGACTTAAAATGCGGCCGCTAGAGTGCGAACACATACATATATATACTGTAACATATACACAAAATACACTAAAATGTACATTGACACATACAAAGTTAAAAGTTGACGTCAACGGTTTGTGGATCACGTGTTACCGTGTTGAGTTTAAACTCGTACTGTTACAAGTTAGGGACTTAGGTTGCCATAACTGCTAAGCGCTGTTTGTCTGTCAAATTCTTCCTGGCATGAAATGTATTGCCTTATAATTGCCGTAATATATCAAACAGTATGTGGGATTGGAATTGAAATTTGCTGTATAAAAAAAAAAAAGTAAGGTTCTGTTTTTGTTCAAATTACTCCATGGCGTTCATTTTCGGTCCCTTTTTGCATCGATGTACTATTTCTAAGTTTGATTTTAATATCCATGTTTGGAGTCGATTAGATGTTCAGCAAACCTGGATTGTTGTGTTTTGCTTGATCTGGATGAGGGGAAGTCTTCCTTGAAGCGTGCACGGAATGAACGACCAGTTTGCCCTATATATATTTTTGAGCAATCATCGCATTTGATTTTGTATATCTCGTTTCGTTGCCATCGAATTTGTCTTGTGTTTCCGTTTTTGATGGTTTTAAAATTTGTCCGCTGTTATGGGAAGTTCGATAGTATACGTGCCGATGATCCTCTAACCGTTGACATCAACTTTTAACTTAATATGTGTCAATTTACATTTTAGTGTAGTTTGTGTATACAGGGTGTTACAAAAAGGTTGGGCTGGCTATGCATATTCAGATTCTATATGCAAAAATAAGTCGAAAATGTAGTATAACATGTTTTCGATTTCGGCTTAGTTTAGCCGTAATCCGCCATTTTGTATTTGTTTTAAAATAATTAATAGCTCAAAAGCCCTTGGAGATATTTTTATGAAACTTGGTATAGACTTTAACTCTATAGCTATAGACATTTTCCAAAAATATCTTTGATCAGACTCATCAAATTTCAAAATGGCGGCCATTTCAAATTCCATGAAAACCAGCTACTAAAACAAAATTTTACTAGACACTAAATTTGAAACCCTTTTCATTTCAAATCAAATGACACTTTAATTGCAAAAATTGGTTAATAAATATCAAAATGGCGGCCATTTAACAATTTCAAAGGAAAATTCTATTAAAACTAGGGACTAGAAAAACTGCAAATTGTTCAATTTTAATTTTTGTTTTATTAATTTTTTTTTAATGATAGTTTTAGGCTAATTTAGGTTGTAGACAATTACCAAGAAATTATGTTTTTCGTTTTTTGTCGATAACTCGGTTATCCTTTGACCTACTGAAACTACAAAAAAAGCATTTTGTCTGTCGTTAAAAAAGGAAAATATTTTGTCTCTTGTACATTTTTTGTAAAATTAACGGTTTTCAAGATAATCCACGTTAAAAATTTGTAACAACCGTCATTTTGAAAATTATAAAAATAAATTCTTTGTGTTTGGTACACTTGTTAATCGTAACATATTATAAAATGCTTATTCCAAATTTGAACTCGATATCTTATCTATTTCCAGAGTTACAGTGAGTTTTTGTAAAGAAACAAAATGGCGGATTTTGGCTAAAATAAGCCGAAATCAAAAACAATTTATACTACATTTTCGACTTATTTTTGCATGTAGAATCTGAATCTGCATAGCCAGCCCAAACTTTTTGTAACACCCTGTATATTTGTTTGTGCGTAGTGTTTTAATATTATAACGTTCCTAGTGTGCGAACCGCGACATACATTTGACGTTCCCAGTGATATACATTTAAAAATGACTGAATGTGAATAGTCGAAACGGCGGTCATGTAAAAATAACGAAAAAACAAGGATTGTCTGGCAGAATCTAACAAGGTAAAATATATAAATATATATATTTACTACAAGGTTAAAAGGAACTCCCGTTTGATTTAGCCATTTGTTGCGTCCTTTTCTGCTAACCGTCGCAACAACTTTGCTTCACTCTGTTAGGGTTTACTAATTTTATTATATTTCAAGTTTACAGTTCTCCTCTTAATAAACTTGAGCGTGTTTCATTTAAAAGTATATAAAGAAAGTGTCGGCACAAAGTATAAATAAGGCTAAAATATTATATAAAGATTACCGAGTTATGTTGTTTAAATGCAGTCGAATTCGTGACGCTTGTCCAAGCATATCGCCCTACATTGTACTAGCTAGCAACCTGTAATCAATGCTTACATCTATAACTTTATTAATTCCATGTGTATTTAATTTTATTCTGTTTTAATAAAGTAGCTTTGTATATTTACTTTATAATAAATTTATACTTATAATAACCATTTATCATTTATAACTATTGCATGTTTTTGAAAGGGTTTCACAAAAAATTTCAATCTTTACAAAAATAGTGTAAACATAACTTTTGAACAAACTGCTGACAAAATGTGAATACAATACCGCTGTTACTTAGTTTAAGGGCTGAAAAACGTAAACGGGATAGTTGGGACAACATTTTTGTAATACAATATTTAAAAAAAGTATATTAATAAAGTTAAGCAATTAAGTAAATGATATAAAACAATGTCACATAGTTATTCACGATCACATCGTTAAGGTTTAGATGGTACATTTTTGAATGTCCAAAAAATGTTTGCTGGCGGTGAATCGGATTTTACCGTCACGCATTTTCTGAAACGCTTTATTGTGAAACGCTCTATTCCGTTATGCATTTTCTGAAACGCTCTATTCCGTCAGTTTGAAAAAGTTTTGGTCTTGCCGAGATTCGAACCAGCAGAGTCCATGACAATAGACTAGCGCCTTAGCCGGTTAGGCCACGAACGCATTGCTAGTTTAGTATATTTGAGTTGGGTATATTAGTGTAACACATTGTCCTACGTCATAGGCTTAACCCGTTAATGTTAACACAATGTACAGTTTAATTGGTATACCTTTGAAATGGACATTGTACTTCCTCATTTCGTAAGTTGTAAAATGTTTACACTTCTCCCGTGTGGTCTTAAGCACACAATTTAATTTTTTTTAACTTTCCGCTAAGAAAATTGAAAATTTTCTAAAATCGGGAAGTTATTGGTTTCACACCGTTTTTCGAAAATCGATTATTCATCAGATCTCGACGTTTTGAGGTCCTAGGAATCTTCCCTGACCACTCCCGAGAGGGTGTCACCCTGTCTGTATGTATGTGTGTGTGTATGTAAGTATGTGACCCGCTTATAACTTTTGAACGGCTTAACCGATTGGATCCTACCAAACGGCGTTCTAAAGAGTTCCATCAAACTTAGATTTCCTGAAAATTTCAACTAAACTAAGAAATAAAATTAGTGGTAGGTTCTGAGAAATTTCGAAAAAACTAAGAAATAAAAGTTTTTCAAATTAGGTTTTTTTGGAATAACTTTTAAACGGCTTTACCGATCAATTCCAACATCTAATCAGCTTTTAACCTTAAAAAGCGACGTCGATCGCTACCAGTCCGGTCAAAATCGGTTAATTCGTTCGTGAGATATCGTGAACGAAAGAAAATAAAAAAAGTGTTTTTTATCAATTTCTCCGAAATTTTTCATCAGAAAAATTTTTGTTGTCGATTCTTTCAATGGACTCGAAAAACTGCATTGATTGCCGCAAATCGCATAAAAATCGGTTGATTCATTCGCGAGATATCGTGAACGAAAGAAAATAAAAAAAGTGTTTTTCCTCAATTTCTCCGAAACTTTTCATCTGGAAAGTGTTTGTTGTTGATTCTTTCAATGGACTTAAAAAACTGCATCGATTGCCG
The DNA here is from genome assembly GCA_018207615.1 of Philaenus spumarius. NCBI lineage: Eukaryota > Metazoa > Arthropoda > Insecta > Hemiptera > Aphrophoridae > Philaenus > Philaenus spumarius. The sequence continues at coordinate 15,091 of JAGFPH010008895.1, forward strand.
CAAATCGCATAAAAATCGGTTGATTCATTCAAAAGTTATGGCAGTTCAAAATTTCCAAAAATAGTGTAGTTAGCGGGAAGTTACAGGGATGGCCTTTAGGGTCAACCGTTTTCCAAATTTTTTTTGTAAATGACTTTGAGTGCAACCGCCGTTACAATTGTTGGAGACCGTTAAAACTTTGAACCGTTAAAAACTTTGCAGAAAGCCCAATTCAAACGCTACACTATACCAAATTTTATTTTATCATAACTGGATGAAAATTGTATTGCAGACTTTTGCTTCAAACTGTGGACAAAACGTTAGAGAAATTGTATACGAGAAGTAGGAATTTAAGTAAAAACTAGTGGCTTGTAGGGGCAATTGCCCCTATATATTGTAGTAATTTTATTAAGAAAATTCTTAGTCTCATGATTCACCGTACCTTAAATTATCATAAGTATATTAAACTATATTATTGATCGAAGTTGTAAACATAAACCCAAAGTATAATCTACGCTAGGTTTTGTTTGCGTATTACAGATGAGGTGAAATCAGCTGTTATATTATTAAGTTAAACGAATATTCATTTCTTCTTTAAATGTTACTCCACGTACACTCGCTTTTATAGGAGTTGATAATGAAGAAATTAATAATGGAATATGTTTGTATGTTATACTAAGATGTACGAATGTTTCCGAAGTTAAACGAATGTGTACATAAACTTCTATAAACTTGGATATACATAAATATATTATATTGATAATAAAATAAAGTATTTATATAACAGTTTATAACCTCAATACAAATCTTATAACGTATTATAGGCTACATTAGTTCTTTAACTCATATTTAGAAAAAAATTATCTTCGCAATACTTATATTGATTGAAGTTGTAAGCATAACCCCAAAGTATAATCTGCGCTAGGTTTTGTTTGCGTATTACAGATGATGGGTGAAATCAGCTGTTATATATTATATTATTAAGTTAAACGAATATTTATTTCTTCTTTAAATGTTACACCTGATTTACACCTGTATATGCCCATGCTATTTAAATGGGACTTATTTTATTCCGTAACAAACTTTTGGGACACAATTAAGAAAAATGAATATTTTTCCCCAAAACTTCATGCCCAGACCTCTAAAATGAGACCTCTCCCAGCTTCCTACGACCTACCGTTCGCTCTGAATTTCATTTTCAAATTTGGGCTTACGGAATTAAATATATAGATGTGAATACACTGAGAAGCGTAAATCCTGCCGAGTTTACTAGACAGTTTTTGATTTTTTTAAACTATGAATTTTTAGGTCCAAAAATGTTCTATTTTAGAAACAAGAACCAATTTTGACCAAACCTAAACTAAACATTTGCCGGGAATTGTACCGAGATGTTATTAAAAATTGGAACAGTGGTTCGCGAATCAATCAGTGACTGAGGCTGATATCTCCATTCAACGCAACCATAATGTGATTTGTAGTTTCGATGAAAAGATTGGAGAAAGTAATTTGCAAGTCAGTTCGGCTCGACGGCCTAGTGCTATTGAATCTGTGTGAAGCTTCTGCCGATGGATGACCCCGTAAACTAATTGTGGTTTATCGCTTCTTTAATTGATCTCACTCGTCTTCGTTCCACTTTGGGATGGGAATTAATCTGTAGATCGAAGTGGCCTTGATTTCAAAATTATTTCCTACATTATTTCACTTTTCATTTTATAAAGTATTCCAAAAGTTCCTTTTTTTTTTTGTCACACTTGTGGATATTTGTTTTTGTTTAATAATGTAACGTCTGTATTATTGTTATTTTAATTAAAAGTGTGATCCTCCAATTATGGCAATAAAAAAAAAAAAAATAATAATAATAATAAAAATGGATATGCCTTCACCATTCGATGTTTAATATACGTACTGCTCGTTTGTTCCCTAAACTGCTGAACCGATTTTGGTGAGATGCCATTCAATCCATTAATAACGTAGGTGTCAAGATCATTTTAAATGGTTTACGCTGAATTGAATATTTATCTGAATCTGTCTGTAGGCTATACAGAGTGTTCATAGTCCTTTTAACCCCTCTCATTATTTTTGTTACTGAAAATAAGTTTTAAAAACTGTGTATATATCTTGTGTAGCATAACTGACACACTTGGTTTGGGGGGGGGGGGGGATAAGGGAGCTAACAGTTTCAAATATAAAGGTAGGTCATGTACACCATTGAATAGCTTATTAAAAGAGAAACACAATGATACACTTCGTTTCAGGGGGTCACTGCACCCTATCTTCCACCATGTTAACATATGTCCCTTTTTCTCAGCAACTAATAAAGATATCATAATTCTGTTTTTTTCCTCTGAAAATATGTGCCTTTTTACATATGGGAAACTCTAAAATTAGTTTTTTATTAACTTAAAAATACTGTGATTTAAAAAAAAACTGTTTTTAATTTTTTTTATTCTGTAGCCTATGTATTTAAAAAAAATGCTATTTTTATTTTTTTAAACTATATTTGAGTTTCCAGTAGTCTGGGTAGGTTTAATAAGTGTGCACAAGAAGTTCCAAGCAGATACCTTTGGTAGTTCCTGAGATAAAGAGGCATTTGTCTTAAAGAATCAAACTTTCGGAAAACGCCGTAGAAGACACTGAAGTTCCTGTTTTTAGCTGAAACCCCAAGACCATGGTCTCATTCAAATGTAAATAAAGTAGGTTTAAATGTTTGTATTATATAAGTGTTGTACATCATTGTAAACAGAAAAGAATAAGCTATAACATAAAACAAAAAATGAAAACAAAATTTTCCTGTGCAGTGACCCCCTTCAAAGTAATGGACAATCAAAGTTCTGGAACCTACTTATTCACATACAACCTACTTATTACTAATATCAACAAATTAATAACCTGCTTGTATGTTATGATTACAATATCATTTTCCAGAACTTAGCTCCCTCAAGCCCCGCCAAACTGATAAAGGTTAAGATATGTCAAAAAATGTGTCCTGTTATGCAACTCAAAGTTGACAAAGTTAACTTATTTTCAATAACAAAAATAATAAAGGCCGTTAAAGGGACTTTATGACCACTCTGTATAAAATAACGCCCTTTTGTTGTATAACATATAACTCTTACACCAATGTTCTGATTGTCATGTAGCTTTCCCAGTTACGCAATTTCTAATCTAGTTTGAAAAAAATCGGTTCAGTCTTTCGAAAAATAAACAGTATACTTACATGTGCCTTAAAATTTCGTTTTCGTATATTTTACGATTTCGAATACTTGAAACATGCGATTTTTTGGCAATGATAAAATTGTTGGATAATTTGAATTGGATACAAAATCTTTTTGAAATCGTTTCAGCAGTTCTTGAGCTATAACCAAACTGCTATTAAGTAAGAAATATCACTTTTAACAAATTTTCACTCGCGTAGAAATTATAAGCACTCTAAATCGTATGCACGACCACAGCTTTTACCGCGGCTCCGTCCTTGTAATTAAGTCTACAATACCAATACGTTTAATTGCGCGCACAGAACCCAGTGAACTGCGAATGCAAGACGTCGAACTAAAACCTTACATTTATTTATTGCATTTGGATAAACACATTGTCCGAGAAGAAAAGGGTTCGTATAGGCTGGTCTCCGCCCTCAATAGTCAAACTGGCATTAAGTAATTAAGTAAAGGCATTAAAAAAATATGAACTCCTTTACAGTCAACACTAACAATAACATTTAGCCTTCTTACAATAATGTATAATAATAAACGGTATCAGGAAACTGACACATACTTTCTCCCTCATTATAGGAACTTAATAAATTTTTAAGAGTAATTTTCCCATAAAAATCCATAAAATAACGGAAAAAACCAACTTTTCTCAAAAATGGCTCGAACGATTTTGATTAAAATTTTATAGTTTATAGTACTTTACGTCCCTAATAAACTATAAAATTTTAATCAAAATCGTTAAAGCCGTTTTTTAGAAAAGTTGATTTTTCCGTTATTTTAAGGGTTTTATGGGAAAATTACCATTAAAAATTAAAAATTCACAAAAAAGAAAAAAAACGCCTGGAGATACCGTAGATTAGTACCTCCATACCAAATTTCATAAAAATCGGACTACTGGTTTAGGCTCTAGGTCTGATAACATCCACAAACAGACACACCCCCACCGACACACACACACACACACACACAGACGCCCCCACAGACATCACTCCGAAAACCACTTTTTTAGGTTCAGGGGGACCCAAAACGGATATTTCCACCAAAAACTCAAACTCGAAAATTTTGACGAATACAATACTTTCTCCATATATACTATGGTATAGGGGGAGAAAGTAAACTTTTTAGACAGACCTCGTATATTTAGTTTTTAGGCCACACTAGTTTGTCCTAAGCATATTTGTACAGAAGTACGGTTTTACCTCACGTAGGACAATCCAGTTTGGCCTAGGCAGAACTAGTTGCCCTGAAATCGGGTTTGGTCGCTAATATGGCCACGTGGTTTAATATAATATTATGTTTTCTGTCTGCGCATGAAGTTCACGGGATAAATAAGGCTGAATTAACATTAAATAAATAATAAAACAAAAGCATTAAATTCAGAATTGTGAAAGTAGTGCCTTCTGAAATAGTTTTTTGTTTATTATTTTGACACAAAACAACAAATCAACTCCTATAAAAGCGAGTGTACGTGGAGTAACATTTAAAGAAGAAATAATAATATCCGTTTAACTTAATAATATTTAACTTAATAATAACAGCTGATTTCACCCATCATCTCTAATACGCAAAAAAAAAAAACCTAGCGTAGATTATACTTTGGGGTTATGTTTACAACTTCAATCAATAATATAGCCTATAATATTAATAACTTCTAAATCATTTCATCTATCAATATCAATTAAAAGATAATATTTTTATCTTTCTTTAAATATATATAATAATATACATAAACACAAAATCTTAACAAATATTCCTACAGTTTTAGAGTCCTTATAATTGTACACATTTACCGAGTTAAAAATACCCGTCTGCATAGTTAGGTAGGCCTAGATAAAGTCTGTTGTTTTGAAATGGTACTTTTTCAAATGATGTACTTTTGATGTGTATCTAAATAATCTGCCTGTGATTTTTCACGGGGATTTACTAGTTAAGTAATAAACATTACAACCGACTGTTAATATTTTTTATGTAGCCTACTGATAAAATATAATCCCTTTCCGATAAAGCCATGCAATTTGTTCGAATAATTTCCTTCTTCTTATCTGTGGGCTGCAAATTTACTGAGAACTTTGATAAGCAACTAAAGTTAAATTGATTGTTTTTCTACTATCGACATTTCAGTGACTGAATTATAGTTAAATCGAATTCAATAAGTCATTTTACCGTTTGTCAGATATAAAAGCAAATGTATGTGGTTTACATTTTTAAAGTGTTTTTAACTGTATACCTACTTACGGGATTGTGGTATTTCAGTATTTTGTAATTTTGAACCGGTAAAAAATGGATGCAGTTTGTTATTATACCTTGAGCAAAGATTCGTGGCGGCTGAGAGCTTAGGAAGGTCGGGGAGGTGTCCCTACCCCTAATTAGCCCTCGCTCGGCCACTCCGGGTTATGGCCATGAATCACTGTGCTCAAGGAACAGTCGGTACAATTTTTTGTACTTCGCCATAAAGTGTAAAAATAATGTCATTTTTGTAATCTGCATCAAATAACAAGAACATTAAGTCCAAGCACGATGTAATTGCGATGCTATTAAGTATTCACTTTGTTTTAAAACAAAAGACAGTTTACAGAACAAGTAATACCTATTTTTAAGATTATTTACAAACTATAGTTATTTACAATTTTGTACATCAAGTGTCATCCAGATTCTCACAGGAGCTGAAGGTGAAACCATATCCCCAAAAAAGAAAATAGGTTTATAATAGCCACATGTAGTTTGTCAGACTAATTATTGATCAAATAAAGTGACAAGTAAAAAAGATTTTCTTAATTTCGACTATTTACTAGAGTATGTGTCCTTTAACAGATATACGTGGCTTGATTAGTGCTCTTTAAATAGGCGTATGTTTAGAGTCTTTAAATGTGTATGATATGTAGATAATATATAAATTATTTATCAACTAGGGGAGGAGACCCATGCGTGCTCCACACGCCAACCCCCGATGAAACCTTCTAAAAACATATGTTATGTTTTATTTATAATAAAGGTGTAGGATTATTAATAACCTCAAAACTAAGATAGTAAGTAATGTTAAATGTTCAAATCAAATTGTTTCGTATATTTTATAACAGCAGTTATAATAAAGGTTAAAAGAACCAGTAAGGCTGAGGTCTGTACTTAATCAAAAACCTAACCAAAAAAGTTAGAAATAGAAATAATTGTTTTATATTTTGAAATCTGCTGTTAATATTGGTTACTCACTATCAATTACCGTATATTATCAATAAATAGACCTACTATTAAATTATAATATGTCTTGTTTATTTTTAAATAGGATGTAACATAGTTTGTCTTATTTTTAAATTCCACAACGTAAGTTTTTATTGGTTTGTATGTGTTGAACAAGGTGTTGGTTCAGTCTAGGCCTAACTTAAAATGTTATTTTGTACTAAGCTGGACATCCGAATTAACTGTTTTATCTGTTATTTTATTCAATTGGTTGCTATGGTAATAAATGTAAATACATTCAAGAAATATATGTGTTGATTCATCAGTCTAGCCCTAACCTAAAATTATGTTTAATTTATTTTACCTTCCTTAAAGGCAACATACACACATAATTTATGTTTTTGTGCACCTCTTTGCATACATTTTGAATGATATAAGATTTATTTTTCAATTGTTGTTTTTTAGTTTTTCATAATGTTGCTTATTTATTGGTATTAGGATACAGCTGATAGACGATATGGGTTTAACTCCAACTTGATCCTGTGAATTTGTTCTGAATAAATGTACAAATATTAAAATAAAATTGTTTTATCAATATGAATTCTAGCCTAAGTTACTCAGGAATAGTGTAGCTTTTCATTTAAAAAAAATTCAATTGGTTCAGAAGTTCCAGAGATTACCCCTACATTCAAACAAACAAATTTTACCTCTTTATAATATTAGTATAGTGTGTGTTGTTTTTACTTCAACAGATGGCTTTGTTCACAAAACCTATTTAAGTTTGAAATCAGCTGATAATGGAAATATTACATAGGAAACAGCTGACTACCGTTATTATTATAGTCAATAAACATATGTAATGGCTCTTAAATTTTTATTAAATATTGAGCATATTTTTTTTTTTTTTGCTTTTATGTTCAAAAGATGCTGGAGTTCAAAAAGTATCTAGCCTATAAACGCAATTATATCGTGTTTGGACTTAATGTTCTTGTTATTTGATGCAGATTACAAAAATGACGTTTTTTTTACACTTTATGGCGAAATGCAAAAAATTGTACCGACTGTGCCTTGAGCCCAGTAGGTGACTCATGACTATAACCCGGAGTGGCCGAGCGAGGGCTAATTAGGGGAGGGACACCTCCCCGACCGTCCTAAGCTCTCAGCCGCCACGAATCTTTGCGCAAGGTATACGCATAGTCAAAATTATGTACATAAAAAATATCGTACGAGTGTTTCCCTGTTGATAAAATAGTTTTCAACCATTTTACCGCCATGAACGATATACCTGGGATATACCAGCTCGAGGTGGTCTGACTATATGGGCGTACCAACATTACGCCTCGAAAACCAGGTAGCTACTTTACGTTGTTTTGTAAAACATAATTAATTGCAATCCTAATCGGAAAATGTTAGGCGCGTAGCCAAAAAATATAGAATTTGTACTGCCTTTAAAAAAAAAAAAAAACACTGTTAGACAACATCTCGTTCAAACTAAACCTAAAAATGGCACACAGGATTCTAAAAACTGTATTTACAGTATTAAATGTGAATGTGATAGGCAATATATTGGCGAGACAAAAAAGACCTTTAAGCATTATAATAAAAGAACACAAAAATAATGTACGGTTAGGCCTAGTCGATAAATCGAAAATTTGCAGAACATATATGGTCCGAAAATCACAAATTCAATTGAGAAGAGGCAAAAATCATACACCGGGAAAGTAATCTTTACAAACGTAAAATAATTGAAGCCTCATATATAAAACTAGCGGACAACCCTATCAGCCAAACAAGCATTGAAGTAAGGCCACTATGGCTCCCATTATTAAAAAAAAAGAACTAAAACTTGATTATAATAACCATATCCTATTACTTTAAATGAGCAATTCTTGTATCTATCTTTGTTTGTATCTTTGTATCTGTCGCAGATCTCGAAAACGGCTCTAACGAATTCAAAGAAATTTTGTATTTAGGTGTAGTTTTGATTTTTAAGTACACCCATATAGTTGTATTTCGTGTAAAAACGCAATTTTTTGAGAAAATATCTAATTTAAAAGTTGAAAAATTTTAACATAGGGTCTTATGGGTTGCCATGTTGGTTACAAAATAACAACGAAATAGTAAATAAAGCAATCAAAACAGCTGTTTATAAACAAGCCATGAGATTGAGTATTATCCAAAATCAGATGTTCATTGGATAGTTTTTTTAATTACTGTTAAAAAACAATCTAATTTATACTGCTTTAGCACGTTAGAATTAGAATAAATTGTTCCTGATTTAACAATTTATTTTGTCAAAAAAAAGTAAACTTGGCAAAAATTTATAAATTCTAATAGTCAATTTTGTAATGTAGGCCTGGCTCATTTCTGTAACATAGTATTGAGGTTATGTTTACTACTGTTATATTTAGGCCTGGTTTCAAAACTTTAGTTGACAGAAGATAGTAGAACTAGGACTAAAATCGGAGTGAAAGCCTCTCACGTTTCTAAAGCAAGTATTTGAGGTTTTAATTAATTACTTGATTGCTTAATTGAGGTCTTGTAATTACTGTTAATATATTTAAGCCTGGTTTCATAATTTTACAAACCAATGTACAAACGAGCAAAAGATTAACGAGATTCTTTAGCGAATTTTCCAACTGCGAGCTAAGCGAAGCAGCCATCTGAGGCCAAAGGCCGAGGCGGGGTTGGGACGCGAAGCGTCCAGGGGCAGAGCTCCTAGTTAATAATAAAACAGAAATGTTACCGACTAATAAAAATGCTGAACTTTTACCAGTAGAATCACCACGTGGTGTTATAACCCGTTCCCGTGGGAAACTACAATAGGGAACTACCCCTTCCTGTTAGCCACGCCTTAATACTCTGGCCAGTTGTCAGTCTCACTCCAACTTGTCAACTAGACGCTTGCCATCAATTGCGTGTGCTTAGTGTTTGAATTGTGTTGTGTCTGTGGTTGGTGTGATTGACTTCTCATTCTTATCTCTGAGATGTATCACGTAGATATTTAAGGTTAGTAATAATTTGTAGTTTTACTTTGTTCACCCTTATATAGGCCTAGTTGCCTAGGTTTATGTAACGTTAATTTTAGTCACTTGAGAACGGGAATTGATTTGTATTCCCGAAACGTCGTGTTTGATTATTTAACACACAAATGATGGCAAATGTCCGAACAAGTAATTATAATAAAATTCAACATCCATCATTAACTCACAATAACTTCAAACAGAGAAATACAATTTATTGAGTGCAGTGAAAAATTAATTTTGAAATGTCTTGTGATTAAAATAAAATTCTTATGATCAGGGCAGGTGGGTATTAAACGTATGGGTATTTAATGATACTAAGATTTATTTTATTTGGGTATCTATCAAATTTTAATTATTAGTTAATTTTAAGGGTAGGTAGTTTCCCATTTTATTAGTTTGACTTAAGTAATCGAATTGCAAATGGATTTTTATATCACTTAAGAATAATATTACACAATTTTAGCTTTATAGCTTGTAGGAAGTTAAAACAATTTATATTTATTTTATAGGGGTAGCTACCCCATTTTAATAAATTTGATATCAATTTATATTTATTATATAGGGTGCTTATCTCATTGTAATATCTTTGACTGTAGTGACCATATTTTCTAAACAATCCTAGTAATATATGTGTAATTGTGAATTTTTTGTGAAATTAGTTGAGTAATTTTGGAGCATTTAGAAAAAGTAAGTGTATGAAAATTATTATTGAATTTTAAGGATAGTTATACCATTTCATTCCTTTGACTTAAGTAATCGAATTTCAAATGCTTTTTGTATCACTTAAAAATAATACTACACAATTTTAGGTTTATGGCTTGTAGGAAGTTAGTTCAATTTATATTTATTGTATAGGGGTTGCTACCCCATTTTAACCCCTTAGGTTATAACAATAAATCTCGAAACACTCCTAATAATATGGATAAACTGTGAAATCGGTCGAATAGTTTTTGAGTCCATAGAGGACAAAGACACATTAATTTTATATACAGGAAGAAACGGAGAAACTTCCAGGATGTGTTTCAGGTGTTGGTAGTTGTCCGTAAAAAATACTTTTAGATTTTAGCCAATAATTCGGTTATTATATCTTTTAAGTTACAGAAATAATGAGAAACCGTTATGTTTGTCTATACTAATCTAATATTATCTAAGAGGTAAAATTTTGTTTGTATGTAGGGTACGGTAATCTCTGGAACTACTGAACCGATTTAAAAAAGAGGTTTATTAATAAAAAGCTGCACTATCCCTGAGTAGCATAGGCTAGAATTAATGAAACCACCCCTAAAACAATAAATATTAATTGTTATACTTTCCTTAAAGCTAGAGAGCTGAAATTTTGTACATTTATTTCTTACAAGATACATAGAAAAAGTAAACTAGATTTGCATTTCGTCGCTTGCTGCTAAGGGGTGAAAATGTGATAACGACCCCCTAAAACAATAAATATTAATTTTGTTATACTTTCCTTAAAGCTAGAGAGCTGAAATTTTGTACATTTATTTCTTACAAGATACTTAGAAAAGGTAAACTAGATTCGAATTTTGTCGCTTGCTGCTAAGAGGTGAAAATGTGGTTAAACCCATAAATTAATAAAACTTAATTGTTATATTTTCCTTAAAGTTAATGAGCTGAAAATTTGTACATTGTTTTCTTACAACATACATACAAAAAGTATCATAGATTGACAATTTGTCGCGTGCTGCTAAGGGGTGAAAATGTAGTAACAACCCCTATAAAAAATATTGATTCTTATACTAAACTTAAAGCTAGAGAATAATCCTGTAATAAATTAAGGAATTTAAAAATAAGGAAGAACTATGTTACATTATAATTAAAAATAAATAAGACATTTTTTAGAATTTAATAGTAGGACATTTATATATATAAAAGCCAAAACCCACTGACTCACTCACTCACTGACACACTCATCACGATTTCTCAAAAACTACCGAACGGATTGGAATGACATTTTGTATGTAGCTTCCTCTAGGGCCATAGGTGCTCACTAAGAAAGGGTTTGAAAAAATTTGAAATTTTAGGGGGGTTTGGGGGATCAAAGTTATTAAAAAACGACTTCTTCAAAACTACCGAATGGATTGCAATTAAATTTGGTATGTAGCTTCCTCTAGGGCCATAGGTGCTCACTAAGAAAGGATTTGAAAAAAATTGAAATTTTAGGGCGGTTTGGGGATCAAAGTTATTAAATCACGATTTCTTCAAAACGACCGAACGAATTTGAATGCAATTTGGTATGTAGCTTCCTCTAGGGCCATAGGTGCTTACTAAGAAAGGGTTTGAAAAATTTCGAAAATTTAGGAGGGGTTTGGGGGGATCAAAGTTACTAAAATCATAATTTCAGATCTTTTATTATTATGACAATAGTGCTTTTATTATTTAAGATCTATTTATATAAAAGCCAAATACCACTCACTGACTGAACACTTAAAAATAATAGGCTACAATTATGTTAAAAAGACTGAAAATACCAACCACCACGGGCAACGCCGTACGGGTCAGCTAGTATTTATATAAAATAACCTGTTTGCATTTGCTTCGACGCGAGTCACCGCGGGAGTTACAGGGGGAGGATCCCTCTAGTCATTAATAAAGGATTTTTTTGTAAATTTTCGGTGTTGGAGATATTTTGCATTACAAGTTTTAACCGCCCGCCATTTTTAAAATATAATGAAAAACTCGTTTTGGATTTTTACACGGGTAAAAGATGTCATACCAAATATGTATCCAAAATTTGCGTTCAATATATTTCCTGCATCCAAAGATATTAAGTATTTTGTAAAGAAACAAAATGGTGGGTAACTGGAAAGCGAAGCATTTCCGAACCTATGTCTTTATAAGAACCTTTTTCTTTATATTCACTAGTAGGCCACGTCCTGAAAGTTTCTTCCTGAATCGCCCTGTTTATCTTACTTTAAAAACTTCATACATTTTGAATTGTAAGCATTTCATCTCGCATAAACACGTTAAGTGTGTTCACGAGAATAATTCATGATGCTTATGTTTATTACTTGCAGTTATAAATACAACGAGGCAGATAAACTGATACACTTATTGCACATTTGACATAACCTATAAAGGGTAATTACTTTTACAACATGCGACTGTAACTAACACGTCTTGTTTTCGTGATCGATGCATCTATTGCAGAACTAAACATTTGTTTCATAGTGATAACGAACTGTCAGAAGGCTTTTGATTTACTGGTTCTAACTAATTGCAACTATTATGTAATTATTTTAATGGCCAATAAAGTACCCGATGGACATATTAAGACGTATTTATTATATGATGGCGTGCGTCAGTTTTTGTAGTAGAGGATTACAATTATTGTAAGATGTTTTTCGTCTTTGAGTAGATTGATTTAAAATGTGTTCTGCATTCATTGGAAAAGCAGTCATCTGCAATCCCGGTCTTGGTCTATGTTTTTTCACTTGTAATAATTTAATTAAATATCCCTTGCTGAGGAAGTGTGTAAACGGCGGGGGGGGGGGGGGGGG
>JAGFPH010008895.1:37470-47981 GCA_018207615.1 Philaenus spumarius
GGTGCTCACTAAGAAAGGGTATGAAAAATTTCGAAATTTTAGGAGGGGGTTTGGGGGGATCAAAGTTACTAAAATCATAATTTCAGATCTTTTATTATTATGACAATAGTGCTTTTATTATTTAAGATATATATATATAAAAGCCAAATACCACTCACTGACTGAACACTTAAAAATAATACTATTACGTTAAAAAGACTGAAAATACCAACCACCACGGGCAACACCGTACGGGTCAGCTAGTAAGCTTATAAGGCAAAGCGGGCAGTTACGTTGTGTAGGTCTCGCCAGATATGTTGGGGGTTGGCCTAGAAACTGCTGACAAGGCAAGAGGGGGAGTAAAGGTTAAATGCCTAGGCTCATCGTACACAGCGCTACTAGTTTGTCACGAAACCGATTATTGACTGCAGTTACTAATTGGTTGGTGACCGGGTACTCGCACACGTAGTTACCGAAAAGTGATTGTAAATAAACACGATTGACTGACCTAGTTTCATTCGGCGAGATGTCATTTTCACCAAATCCTTAAGGGGCCCACACACGATCAGTTTAACTGCGCAGTTTATCACGTGTGACGTCATGTCCGAGCGATAAACTGGGTAAACTGCGCAGTTGTGGCAGATTTGTACGCAGGCTTTTGGCCTGCGCAAGAGACTCTACTTTTCAAAGATAAAACTGCGCAGTTAACAGTTTGAACAGTCTTCTCTAGTCGCTTCTAGCCACGCACGTCAGCTCTTTACTGTATTATTAGCGAATTTCCATAGGAAAAATGAGCTATTGCAGTGGCCCTTATTTTAAGACCCAAGGTCGGGAGTAGCAAATGAGCCCCGATCATGGTCCCCAGAACACGTTTTGGGGTGTCATTAAAAATCATATATATATATGTGTGCGCACTCTAACGGACGCATTTTACGTCCGATTTGGTCCGAATTTGGTACACACGTTGGTTTTCTGAGTCGCTTGGACGAGTTCATTAGCAAAAAAAAATTAACCGGAAGTAGACCAAACTTTTGACCGGAAGTATCATGTATATAAGTGTGCGCACTCTAACGGACGCATTTTATGTCCGATTTGGTCCAAATTTAGTACACAGGTTGGTTTTCTAAGTCGCTTGGACGAGTTCGTTAGCAAAAACAAATTGACTGGAAGTAGACAAAATTTGTGACCGGAAGTAACCATTTTTTGAGATTTTTCGTACTAGAAATACACTTTTTTGAAGTTTTCTTTTACAAAATAGACATATTTTTTACGCTACTTTATAGCCCATCTGGTTCCCCCAAAAACAATCAAAACGTAAAACACCGTAAAAATACCAGAATTAAATCCACGGCTTTTACCTTGGTGTCCGATGGCAATATATTTGGTACATGCTGGCAGCAGCTACGTGAGTTGATCAATTTCCCAAATAGTTGTTTGAGACCCAAAAACATATATAAATTTAATTTTGGAAATTCGCTCAACTCACATCAGCGGTTCAGCTGCGTAGTCGAATTATTTACTCTTCTGTTGTCAGCGCCATGGCGAAAAAAACTTCTGAATTTCATTGACGCGTATACTGCGACTATACTGCACGATACAACTGAGGGAACTGAGAACATAACTGATAACTGAAGTAGCCCACACCACTGGTTCACACAATTGCAGTTTTATTTGCACAGATAAGCTGCGCAGTGTTTGGGCCTCTTTAGATTTTGAAAACCATATCTATACTTGACATTATCACCTGCCTGAATTCTTAGATCGATACGTTGTAGCCACTTTTGCTGTAAGCTATTTTCCTTGTCTTAATTAGATCTATAAAATAATGCGACACGAACTCTGCGCAACTATTATTAAATAAGCGAAAAACTTTTCCTTTAACCTCAAACCTCTCTTTTTTAATTGACATTGTAACGACTTTAGTTTACGTCTTTGTTTTCGTTTTAGCAAGACCTTTAAAATAAAGTGTGATTCACTGGGTAAATACTTAAAAAAAAGTTACTGTCCTCTATCTCTAAATTCCACTTTTGTCCCATACAGGGCACCTTTTAATAGGAATCCCGACTCAAACATAAATACTAACGCACATACACACTCGTCGAGTACATTAAAACGTTCAACTAAGGAGAGAAAATACAAATGGAAAACAGTAAAATCTCATTAAAACTTTTCAACAACTAAATAAAATCTTTAGTAAGGACAAGTTACTTTATTTTGTGTTGGGGTTATAGTAAAACTAGTAAGCCCCCGTGAAAAATCACCGCTGATTAATTAGATACACATCAGAAATACATAATTTAAAAAACATACTACATGTAATTAAAAAAAAACAATCTAGGCCTATCTAACTATGCTGACGGGGATTATTAATTCGTTAAATGTGTACAATAATAAGGATTATAAAACTACTTTACTGTAGGCCTATTTAAAAAAATATATTTACATTATTATTATTATATATTTAAAGAAAGATAAAAATACTATCTTTTAATTGCACTTTATTTCATTTTGATTGATCAAATGATTTAGAAGTTATTAATATTATAGTGAAGAAATTAATAATGGAATATGTTTATATGTTATACGAAGATGTACGAATGTTTCCGAATCTAAACGAATAGGTATCTCTTCTTTAAATTTGTATAAACAAATATACTGATGATAAAAGGTTGTATTTATATACAGTTTACAACTTCAAAGTAAATGTTATAACGTATATTATAGCATACATTAATTCTATAATTCATACTTACAAAAATCAACTTCACAAGAAATTATAACGATTGAAGTTGTAAACATAACCCCAAACTATAAACTACACTGGGTTTGTTTAAGTATTACAGATGATGGTTGAAATAAGCTGTTATATATTATATGTTACTTTTTGTTAAAATGTTTTGGGGTAATTTAGGTTTGAAATTTTCAAACAGTCACCATTTGTAAACGCATGATTGGATATAATTGTGTGTTTTTTTAGTTAAAATAGATCATTGTTAGGTATAATTTCATGTCAACTTTGAACTCAATCGGTCAAACCGTTTTCTAGATAAGAATTATTTTGTAAAAAAACACATACAGACAGACAGACGAAAAAGTAAGCATCATAGAACCATGTTTATATTGTTAAACATGTTAGTCTCGATCCCAGGAACAAATCCGCAAAAGGGGACCAGAGAGTTTGGGACCACCCTGTATAAAGAGAGTATAGGGGTTTTTTATCGCTTATTTTACTTAAAATAGATCATTGTTAGGTATAATTTCATATCAAGTTTGAATTCAATCGGTCGAACCATTCTCTAGATATGAATTATTTTGTAAAAACACACACAGACAGATGAAAAAATAAACACCGTAGACCCATATTTATATTGTGAAACAGGGGTGCCCATCCCCCCCAAGCCTCATGGCGCCATCCCCTCCCCAAATGTAGATACCCCTCCCCTTATAAACAATAAACCTTAACCTTAGCTTAGTAGTTCTTGTGTTGATGTGTTGTGACAATGAATGACCTGAACCTAGCGCACTATACATATCTGCAATACTAATCCAATCAGGAATCAGAGATTTTGTAGTGTTTAAATAAAAAATATATAATGGTGTAAGAAATAGTTTATTGTATCAACGAATTAAACTACAGTACAGGGTGTTATTAACAATGAAAATGATAAAATATAACTGTATAAGTTAGCAAAGTTGAAGATCTTAGCGACCAAAATCAGTATTTTTGTTGATACATTGGCTATTTCTTAGAAATTAAAAGTAAAACACGAAATTGTTTGTACAGTTTTCTATAAATTTAGTATTTACTTTTTCTAACTTCTTTGATTCTTTGAATGATTTATACAATAAAGTAGTGCCGTATTCTTCTTGATATTGCTAATGCAAATTGGTTAATTATGATGTCATTTGGAATTTCTTTGAAAATGTCTTTTTCAGAGGCTAGAATTAATAGACTAGATAACCACTTGTCACTCATACTGCTGCGATGTCGATTTTTTTACAATTTTCAGTCTACTCATGGTTCTCTCAACAGAACAGCTAGTGACTGCCAAAGAAAGAAGAATTCTGTACATTACAGTTAAATTTGAGAATGATGATATTGGACCATTGTAAGGCCGAATAAAACCTTGTTTCATCCACTGGTCTGCCATCCTCTCATTTTCACGCTTCTATTTGCTTGAAATTCTTTCATTTTGGACTGTCTCTTCTTCATGGCTTGATGACATCTCACCGTCTGATGAATTATCACGTTTATGAAGGATGTCTGAAATGTCTACTTCTTTATGCTACTTTGTAAAGACTACTGAAAGTTTCCAATTCTTTTTTTTTAACTCTTTTTTAAACTTATAAGATGTTTCTTTTTACAATGCGCCAACCACTTGTCGTTACATAACACTTCTTAACATGTGTATTTGATCGCTCTTTTCAAGCTCGAGGCATTATTTAAGTCAAAGTAATCTTATCCACTGCACTGAAGCTGAACTGACAGACAACAGGACACTACTCTGTGATGGAAATGGAACAGCTGATCAGCAGGTGGGGTTGGAGAGAGGGAAGGAGTAGTAATAAGTCACCCAACTGTGTTTATTTTGGAACCTTTAGCCTTGACCGAAGCAATAGGAATTTATAAGTTCGCGCGGTGGCAGAAGACGGGAAGGGTTTGGGATATGACCACACCAAAATTCTACCGAAACCGTGAAAACTATACCGGCAATGAACAAAAAATATCTTAGTTATAAATAGGTAGATTATTTACTGTACTGTATACTACAATAGCAATACATTTGCCAATAATATTAATGTATTATTGTCATCCTACCGTACATACACGAAATTTCAATTGTGATTCACAAATTGTCTCATTTATTTATAGTTTCAAAAATCCCCCCCCAATTTTAAATCCCCCAAAATTTGTTTTGATGGCGCTCTGAGCGCCATATCACCCCCCTTCTGGGCACCCCTGTTGAGAAATATGTTTCCTCGATCCCAGAGACAAATTCACTAAAGGGGACCGGAGAGTTCGGGGACTCCCTGTGTTTCTACGTTGAAGAATATTTAAGGTTCTGAATATGGGTGCAGCATGTGTTCATTCTGGATTTGCTCAACATAATATATACTTATTGACCATCGAATGCAGCTAACCTATACACTGTCGGCGAATATAAACGACGGCCAAAGAACACAAGTCTTGTTTTAAGTCACAAAGTCATAGAGCGAGGCTGATGTAAATGTTTACAGTGAGGCGTGCACAAAGCTAAAGGCCAGGCGCCTAAAGGGTAGTCTAGAAGGGTGAACATCTGTTTAACTCTTGAAATAGAGCCGTGGTCTTACCCCGCTTCGTCTTGGGCGGCTGTGAAACTAATTATAGATTAATAACCTTACAAATGTCAAAGCACGCGGTCTGAGAGGGTGTGTAGACCGAACACATAACTCTGGTTATTAACTTGCCGAAACATGTCTACAAGAAGAAATACCAGTTTAGCCAAGCCAAGACAGGCAGTCTGGCACACCGGTTATCCGGAACGATAATTAACCGGATCGTCGAGGAGATTTTAAACGTGTGAGGAGTTATGTACACAGGGTGGAACAAAGTTAGTGTTAAAAACTTCGGGAAATGGTTTTATTGGTAAAAATAAATAGAAAATCAAGAATAATATTTTTTTGAAAAACGCTTCATTTTCCAAATATCCGCCATTTTGTTTCTTTTACTAAATAATTAATATCTAGAGAACGGTTTAACCGATTGAGTTAAAACTTGTCATGAAGTTTAACCTAACAATGATCTATCTTACGAAAAATAAGCGATTATATCCAATCATGCGCTTTAAAATGGCGGCTGTTTGAAAATTTCAGACCTAAATTACTCAAAAACCGTACATTTTAACAAAAAATGTCAAGGTACCTTTTTTGTAGCCCTTTTAATTCCCTATCGTATGATTTAACTTTCAAAACAATCGGATGAAGAATAATAGTTAAGTTAAAGATAATGACAGCAAATGTACATACAATATTGTAGTATTTACCGTGTTGGTATAGGATGCCGAGTTGAACAAACCAATTATCACAAATAACTTAGCTGTATCCTTCATTCGATTGGTTTAACAGCTACACCAACCGATAGGAAATCAAAAGTTCTACAAAAAAAGTGTTTTGACATTTTTTGTTAAAATGTACGTGTTTTGAGTAATTTAGGTTTGAAATATTCAAATAGCCGCCATTTTGAAATGCATGATTGGGATATAATCGCTTATTTTTCTTAAGATAGATCATTGTTAGGTTAAACTTCATCATGCCAAGTTTGAACTCAATCGGTTAAACCGTTCTCGCGTTCTCTAGATATTAATTATTTAGTAAAAGAATTAAAATGGCAAATATTTGGAAAATGAAGCGTTTTTCGAAAAAATATTATTCTTGATTTTCTATTTATTTTTATCCATAAAACCATCTACCGAAGTTTTTAACACTAACTTTGTTCCACACTATATACAACGGAACGAATATTCTTAAACTTTACCTTACTACCATACTCTTCCATCCATATTGTACGTGGGGCACATTAAGCGTTTTAAAAACAAGAACTTTCAGGGTGGCTGACGACAAGGAAAACCTGGAAAAGTCGGGAAATTTTGATTAAAAGATCAGGAAAAATAAGATTCCTAAGAAAAACAGTTAAAAATAATTATTTAAAATCAGAGATTAATAACATTTTTAATTGAGAAAATAAACATTAAAGATGAACTTCTAAATAAAACTACTAATCAGAGGAAAAAACAATTATCAGCAAGTTACGGGAGTGATTGTGACAGCTTGTTCCAATGCACTTGCAGTGTTATGACCTTGAAACCTTTCTATAGCGTGCTGTTTCTAAAAATGTTAGTTTTACTATAAATGTTTCGAATTTGGGTGTCTCTGTATCAAATTAAAAGTTCAATGAAAATCTGTAACCGGTAGTTGAATTACAAAAACCAATTAGTTATTTCTTTTGTTATCTAAATATATAAAAATGAATTGCTGTTCGTTAGTCTCGATAAAACTCGAGAACGGCTGGACCGATTTGGCTAATTTTGGTCTTAAAATGTTTGCAGTAGTTCATAGAAGGTTTATACGTAAAGAAAAATTTGAAAAGTTTCCCGAAAAAGTTTCAAATTTGGAAGAAACTCAACAGCCTTTACTGTATGAACTCAAAACCATAGCTTACAAAAACAGCTGTTCGTATAAAAAGCTTAGCAACACGTTATGTTTGTTTACAATCATTACCATAGCAACATTACTTAGCAAATTTATAATCACTTTAATGCTCTTCAAAACTAACAGCTTTTTAAGGTTAGATTGAAAAACTATAAACAAACACAAGGAAAAATCAACGGAAAATGCTTACAGAATTATAATTCAACTCAAACATTGGTTATTAAATATCTATATAGGCCTACTTAGAGATATGCTGTTTAAAATATTGTTTATATAAAATATATTATAACTATGAATTTTTTAATATTTTTCAAAACATATTTTCGCTATCAATAATAATAATAACAAACAAATTATTTGACACCATGCATAACCATAAACATACACGAGTTTAAACATATTTTATTGAAAACTAAACAAACCATTTGAATTAAACTAGATGCCATTAAAATATCACATTCGTAGCTTTATTTTGATATGTACTGTATATTGTATATTTAAATACTAAACAATATATATATCTTATACTAATTAGGCCTATACATTTAAAATTACAAACTCTATTTGAACCAGTTTGTTACATCCTAAATTAACGCGGATGTTACAAAGTGATTCAAATATCTTTTCTACGACCCTCAGCTAATTTAAACCCTCGCTAAGAAAGGGTTAAAAGAAATTCGAAATTTTAGGGTGGTTTGGGAAGGGGGGTCAAAGTTACTAAAAATCCCTATAAGAACGAATTGGAATGAAATTTGGTACGTAGCTTCCTCTAAGACCGTAGATGCTCGCAACATTGTCAATGAAATTAAGTGAAAGTCAAACTTAGTAAAAACTATAAATTAAAACGATATATTTAAAGCTTCTTCATGTTTCATGATAGTAGTTTACAGGAATACAATTTTCAGTGCTTTCCTAAATAGCGTGGCCTTTTTTTTCATGACCGCAGTAGGATACGCACAGGTATTCAACGAACACTTAAAAAACAATTACAATTACGTCAAAAAGACTGAAAATACCAACAACCACGGGCAATGCCGTACGGGTCAGCTAGTAATGTAATAAAATATAATTTGAGTAATTCATTGTTTAATTTAATATTTATATTGCAGTTAAACTGATCGTGTGGGCCCCCTTAACTCTTGCACCTTACCAAGCGACCACAGTGAATGTAATGATATCACCTACCCCTCTAATTTTCAATGTTATTGTTCTAAAAAAGTAGTTTTAGGGATTCTGGCGGAAAATACCTCGACTCGTCCGAGAGACCGATGTTGGAGAACGCTGATTGCCTTCTTATCGTGTGTCATTTTTAATTAACTGCAGTAAAATTGTCGTAAAATGGCGACTTTGATTAACTTGATTGAAATGGTATTTTATGGCATTGTATTTACTATTTTTATGTTATTCTAGGGGAGACCCCTGCGTGCTACGCACGCCAACCACGTTGGACCCTTCTACACACACACACATATATATTATGATTTCTTTACAATAAAGGTTAGGATTAATAATAATCTCAACGCTAAGGTGGTAAATAATGTTAAATGTCCAAATCAAATTATGTCTTATATTTTATACCATCAGTTATATAATAAAAGTTAAAAAATCAGCAATGCTCAGGTCTACACTTAAACAAAACTCTACACAAAAAAATAGAAATAATGGTTTCAAAATTTGAAATCATCTGTTAATGGAAATATTTGAGCAAACAGCTGCTTGCTGTACCAACACTAAACGTATTTAATAATTATTTATTATGACGCTCCGTTTTCCATACAATATTTCGTATTGTTTGTGTTGTTTTTACGTCAAAGAGATGGCGCTCTTTATAAAAACCTAACCTAAACGTTAGAAATACAAATAATTGTTTTAAAGTTTGAAATTAAGTGTTATGGAAATATTATAGCAAATAGCTGATTACTATTGTTATTATTATAGTCAATAAACATATTTAATGGCGCTTATATTTTTGTTAAATATGTAGTATACTTTTTGTTGTTTTTATGTTCAATAGATGCTGCTGTTTAAAAAAAAGTATATACAACATGCTTGTATTTGAATGTAATGTTGTGAAAAATTTTCAAAGCAATCGGTGAAGAACTTTCGGAGATTTGAGATTTTGAACAAACGATCATTTACATTTTTATTTATCTATATATATAAAAGCCAAAACCCACTGACTCACTCATCACGATTTCTCAAAAACTACCGAACGGATTGGAATGAAATTTGGTATGTAGCTTCCTCTAGGGCCATAAGTGTTCACTAAAAAAGGGTTTTAAAAAATTGGAAATTTTAGGGGGATTTGGGGGGTAAAAATTATTAAATCACGATATCTCCAAAATTATCAAACAGATTGGAATGAAATTTGGTATGTAGCTTCCTCTAGGGCCATAGGCATTCGCTAAGATAGGGTTTAAAAAAATTCGAAATTTTAGGGGATTTTTGGGGGGATTAAATTTATTAAAAAACGATTTCTTTAAAACTACCGAACAGATTATAATGAAATTTGGTATGTAGCTTCCTTTAGGGCCATAGGCGCTCACTAGGATAGGGTTTAAAAACATTCGAAATTTTTGGGGGTTCATATTTATTAAATCACGATTTTTTCAAAACTACTGAACGGATTGGAATGAAATTTGGTATGTAGCTTCCTCTAGGGCCATAGGCATTTGATAGGATAGGGTTTTAAAAAATTCCAAATTTTAGGGTGTTTTTGGGGGATTAAAGTTATTTAAACACGATTTCATCAAAACTACCGAACGGATTGAAATGAAATTTGGTATGTAGCTTCCTCTAGGACCATAGGTGCTCACTAAGACAGGGTTTGAAAAAATTCAAAATTTAAGGGTGGGGGGTTTGGGGGATCAAATTTATTAAAAAACAATTTCTTTAAAACTACCGAACGGATTGGAATGAAATTTGGTATGTAGCTTCCTCTAGGACCATAAGTGTTCACTAAAAAAGGGTTTTAAAAAATTGGAAATTTTAGGGGGGTTTGGGGGGTAAAAATGACTAAATCACGATTTCTCCAAAATTACGGAACAGATTGGAATGAAATTTGGTATTTAGCTTCCTCTAGGGCTATTGGCGCTCGCTAGGATAGGGTTTAAAAACATTCGAAATTTTAGGGGTTTTTTGGGGGGATCAAAGTTATTAAATCACGATTTTTTCAAAACTACTGAACGGATTGGAATGAAGTTTGGTATGTAGCTTTCTCTAGGGCCATAAGTGTTCACTAAAAAAGGGTTTAAAAAAATTGGAAATTTTAGGGGAGTTTGGTTGGTAAAAATGACGAAATCACGATTTCTCCAAAATTACGGAACAGATTGGAATGAAATTTG
>JAGFPH010008896.1:18550-32476 GCA_018207615.1 Philaenus spumarius
TCCCCCAACCCCCCCCCCCCCTAAAATTTCGATTTTTTTTTTTTTCAAACCGTTTCTTAGTGAGCACCTATGGCCCTAGAGGAAGCTACATACCAAATTTCATTCAAATCTGTTTGGTAGTTTTTGAGAAATCGTGATAAGTGAGTCAGTGGGTTTTGGCTTTTATATATATAGATTAAAATGTATTATCGTGATTGCATTTTTTCTTTTTTATTCTGTAAAAAATATTAAATACAATTTTAATGACTGCTTTTTAGTTATATGATTTAAAATGTATTACCAAGATAGCTTTTTATTTTAAATTTTAGTCAGTAAAAATATAAATTAAAATTTGTATGATTATACTTTTGTTATTATTGTAAATTGCAAATTAATGTCATAAACATAATGTTTTTGAAACGGTTAAGATATATTCTTACAATTACAAATATTGAAATGTGTAACGTAAGTATCATTTAAAAAAACTGCAACCCCAAAAATAGTTTAATACATCTATTTTTAAAAAAATGGGGTGATTTGTACGACGAAACATACATCTTTCATGGTAGCGCGGTGTTTTTATACTATAGATGACGTCACTGGACAGGGAACGGGTCGAGGGGTTTGAGTTTGTTTACATGACTATGAGGTAACCTTTCCTTTCTAGAGACCTTGACTGTCTCTATCTAGTCACTGTACTTTGAATTATGCCAATGCTCTCATTTCACTCAACCTGTGATTTAACATACTTACTTAGAGTAAAGTTAAAATTTTGAAACTTCGCAAGTGTAAAGTTGACAAGTTGTGGGTGCTAATGAAAGGAATTAAAAATCAAATAACACTACTTTAGCCTTTTTAACACAAAAATAACTTTAACTTTTTATATAGCCTACATTTTTTAATCATGACATAAAAAAGTTCGATTGCTACTACTTTTTTTATTTTTTGGTCAGGTAGGCTACGTTAAAAAACGGTGGAAATTGTAGCCTTAGAACTGAATTTTACTAATCCTATTTTTTTTTTTTAATTTGCTCCTTTAGTTTCGTAGATAACTCAGTTAAAGTTAAAAAGTTTTGCCGCGGCGGAAAGAGCGTTCCGCCCATCGACCTGCAAGTGTTGGTATGGCAAATTCGTTGTAGATACTGCATGTATATTTGTATTAACAAGTACTGTAATGACATTTTTGTGATATTACTAATACTATATCAATAAACAAAGTTTAGTTTTTGTTAATGTCTGGTACTTTAATGGGAAAGGTTTCATTCCTGAAATACCGTTTAATATTTTATGGCGTCTGAATTAATTTTTTTTATTTTAGATATTGTCATAAATTTTTAATTAGTGGACTAGAAATATTGATTGTACTGAAAAGCATTAATTAAGCCTGGCATTATTTAATACAAATTGTTTAGTATCTATTGACATTAAGAATATTAAAATTAAGTGGGTAGAGATCCGAAAATACTTTGAAAATAAAATCTTTTCTTACATTACCTGAAATTGTCGTATATAAATGTTATATTGAAAAAGTATAGGACATAAAGACAATGAAAAAATATGTTTTAAAAGTTTATTTTTACAATGTAAAGTAGTAAAAGTTGAAAATCTATAGTATGTGAAAACTAATCGAGCAAAGAATATAATATTGGATAGAATCAAATCACATAGTTTTGATAACATGAAAAGATTTTAATTTTCTTTGTGTTCAAAATTTGATAATATAGTTCTTTTTATTGGTGATTACAATGAAGTTTGAAAGTGAAACATAGGCTACTAATATACAAATATTTATACTATTTTTAAGGTTCGAAATATAATGATAATCTTACAGAAGTGCTACTATTATTAGTGAATACAAACAAGTTTGATTGTTGAATATGAATTACAAACATTAAATAATTTGTACAATTCTATTTCACAAACATTCCCTGTGCGAATGACAATAGCAAAGGCTAGAGCTACTGGCGTTGACGCTCGCGTCTAGGATGAGTCATGCCTATCCGCCGCCATCTTGTCTGGGTCAGGCGGACAGCTCGGCTTCACCGGCCGACTAGCTATGCTCCATCTATTGGTCTTATGTGGTCGTTGGTTGTAATAGCAGAGGTTTACAACAAAACCTATCTTCGAGCAAAGTTAAAACAAAGATTCAAATATATTTCAAATAACTCACACGAACCTAGTTTATTAATTTGCCTGTAATCATTTGCAAAACACATGAGGCGTTTCATTTTAAAAGATAGATATAACCAGCTAAAAAACCTTACATTAAATCAAACACTCTACAACCCAAGTGGGAAAAATAACTTGAGAAAAGTGTTCCAAAAACTTGTCATGGCAAGCTAGGAACACTTGTCAAAAGTTTGTCCTGCAACACAACCAAGCTAGCAGCAAGTGTGAGGCAAGCTTTCTAGTTCCCATCAAAAAAACTTACAACAGGTTTTCTTGGCAAGTTTGTGGAAAACTTGAACACAATAGCTTATAGAAAGCTTTACTGGCAAGTATTTAGAACACTTTAAGTAAACATTTGAGGCAAACTTAACCTCACATGCTTTAAGCACTACCCTGGCAAGCCTACTGGTCTATTCAATTTATTGAGAAATAATTAGTTTTGATATGACATAAAGGTATGATTTAAATTACAATGCAATCACAACTTGTTTGTTTGTACCTCAAACCTCTTGACATACCTTTATGAACACCCTGTATATCAGTTTGTCCTTCAATCATAATTATGGTACACTCCCAATTATCTGAGTTCTTCGGGACCGAGGCAGCCTCGAATACCGTGATCCTCAGATAATATAGTAGAGTTCATGTGTATTTTGAAGCTAGGCTGTAATAACACCACTGTAAACTGTTTTTGTTAGGAATAGTATTAACCAATAAATAAGACATTAAAAGTCCTATCGAGTTACTACAGAATTTGGAATAAAAACACATTTTTTGCGCATTATTGTAGCGTTAAGTTAGAGAATAAGAATTTTTATTTAAGCCTAGAGCTGCCTCGGATAATCTGGAAGTCTCGGATAATCAAGAGTGTGCTGTAATTAAATACATGGGAACAAATAGAAAACATAAAGACATTTAGACCAAATATTTCATATTACACATACCGTGACTTAGTATTATTTCCTATATACTGTTTTGTTTCATGTTATTAAGAATTATTAAAAGAACTGATTAGTTGTAGCACAAAAAATTATAAATATTTGCTTCTTTGTTAAACATTGACTAAATTTTAGTTATTAGGTCTTAGCATTTTTATAGTAAATCCTGATTTTAATACTTGCACAAGGTGCTCTTCTTTTACGAGTTGAATAATTTTGTTTATATCTTACACTTCAAAACACAACATTTGTTGTTGGTTGGTGGTGGTTTAAGCCGAGTACTGTTGTGAACTCATGAGAAGGTGATTGGCGCCGATGCAACTGGCACAGCAGCCCAGCCCCTATAGTGGCCTAGCGCCTGCAATTCCCAGTCCCAATCTCGTAAGCTCACAATCAGTACCTGGTTAACCTTTTCCCAGCATTTGAAGAAAATCTTCGGAGCCGTACTGTTTTTGAGATAATTGTGCAAACATTACTCATATAGATAGAAGTTACAGGAGATAGGAGTTATAGCTAGTTAAAAGTAGCAATATTTGGTGTCATACGATTACAAGCTTCGAATACTTAAACAGCTGACCACTTTACCTCAGTCATAGGGGGGATCAGCTGATCAAAAAGCAATTTCGAAGCTCTTAACAATATGACGTTAAATATAAGTTTTTTTTTAAATTTGATAAAAGGCCTAAATTGTTTGTTGCTTTATAATTATTATCTTTAATTTCATAATCAGGGCTGATAACACTCAGATAAAAACAGCTTTAACTAAATTACCAAGTATTGGTACATAAAATAAGGGTTTATGCATTGTAATTGAGCCAGAATAAAATTTTGTAAAAAAAAATCATTAAACCAAGAGAACTGGAGACTTAAATAAATAGGTAAGATTAGGAAAGAAAATTATGAGTTTTGAGTTAAAATAGTTTTAATGCACTTTAAAAATAATATTACAGTGTATACAAGTTCAGCGGGTTATTTACAATGCTTCATCTTCCTCTTCAGTCATAGCCGGCGCCTGCCTCCTCTCCCTAGAAGCAAAATATTTCTTATTAAGTAAGGTCGAAATCAATTATAGGTTCCCGATATGTGATCCACTTTGTCCATTGTCGGCTACTTAACGACCAAAATATAACTGCTCCAACTTTTGTTGTCAAAATCAATACAGTAGATCCTCTGTAATTAAGAATCTTTGGAACCAGACCCTCGTTCGGACTAAAAACAGTCCAAACAACCCAGAGGGCCTTAAAAAATACAAAAAATGAACCAATGAAGCATATCTTCTGTTGGTAATTAATTTTGCCAAACAATAAACAGTACGATTTACTTATCATATAATCAATTCACAACTCTGAAATGAAGTGATTTGTCTAAGGTTTGGGCTCTATGTAAACAAACAATTATGTTTCTTGCTGATTTACGCCGTGAGAAAGTTTGCAATAGGCAGAATTCTGACGACAACTGACTTCCAAGAAGCCGTCTGACCCATTTGATTCTGAACAAGATGTGAGCATCTACTCTGATCTACTAAGATCTGAGGCAGAGTCTACTGTAAGCATAAGCAATAGTATTTGAGCTGAGATATATAAAAAGACTCTGGAAAATCTGAGCCCCAGTTAATTGAGCTGGTTATTGAAAAATAAAAGATAAGGCTCTTAGAATCACAAAAATTAACAAATGAAGCGAGGGTCTTTTGTTACTTGCAAGATTAAGTAGATGGGATATCCTAATGGGATTTTTAGGTCAAGATATTGATATCCCGGAGCATTATTTTGGCTATTTCTAGTAATTCCTAGCATCTTTATATCGCACATAGATCGGAAGATGTCATATGTTGACTAGTAATCTGAAGCTCGATCAATACAGATTACCATATACTGTTCTCAGTCATGCGTTTTAAGGTTAAAGTAATCCGGTGTTTTTCATTTCATGCGTAATCTTCAAATTGTTAACATATTAGTAGGCTTACATTCCCTCCGTCATCCGAGTTTTTGAAATTAGCTTTTCGGAAAACCCTTAATAACAAAATTTGTTTACCAACGTTACGTAAATGTATTAGAAAAATAAAGGTAATTTAATAAATAAATATAAATATGGTGTTGTTTACCAAAATATTATTTACATTATTAAGAGAATTTCTTGATTTTTTGCATGGACTTCATTGGACTTTGATTAATATAACTTGAAATGTGTAGCCTATTTGCATTTGACGTGCCATTGTATTTGTTTGAAATACATGAAAATCTTATCTTATCATGGCATATCGACTCCTAAATATTTATTTTTCTTGACGTATTTGGTATCAAATTAAAGCTTATTACCCTAGGTGTACCTTTTATGGGTGTGGATGATATCCCGTGAAAGGCCTTCATCCTAGAGAGGCTTTTAAAATTCTAGAGTTTGTGCTGAATTCTGTTTAAAATCATCTTTACTATTTATAAAGTTCACATTTGTTTATATCAAAACAGATGATCATGATTTAATATGTTCTAAAGTTTTACCACAGAATGCAACATTAGCATTTCTTTTATATCCCTCTTAAAAATTAAAAGGTTAAAAAAATCCCTTAAAAATTAAATTTTTTGGTTATTTAAGTCACAAAGTAACGCAAGCTGCTAGTTATGTTTTAAAAAAAATATTGTACAACTCAGATGTTAAAAAATATGTCCTTCATACTGTAGAATCTATATTCCAAATAATAATTACATTAAATTTCAAGTCTTGGTAAATTTTTAAAAACTATTTCTGCAGAAAACATATTTTTTTACAGAAAAAACAGGGTCTAAATAGGATTTACCTTTTTTGTATCCTGGGTGTGGCTTGTTGAAGCCAGTGTTTCATCGTATTTTTTATTACGTCATTTGTCACTTCCTTATGACGTAGTCTCACAGCATCTGTAGGACATAAACAAACAACAATTTACACATACTGGCAAGTCGTGTTTTAAAACTGACTTGGTGCTAAAAAGGTTATATTCCTCCCCACATTAAAAAAAATCATAACCGTAATTTGAAGGTACTTGAGTCAATCTTGGCCAGCAGTATCTTCTCCAGTTTTATTTCTAGCCAGTTTTAATTCTAGATCCAATAAATCGTCACTAAGCTATTGTATAAATTTGTTTCAGCCTTTCTAAAAATGATTATTATCGTTTTTGAATTCTCCTGACTAGTATTACAAACAAAATTAATTTAAGGCCTAAGGTTCAATAGTTTATTTACTCTACTTAGGCTACTGATTTTACACAATTTTTTTTTTAATCCTTGCAAATTTGCCAAGATTAGTGTCCACTCCACAAGCACATACAAAAAATTGGTAGCGCCACTCCTTGGGTTAAATGGCGATTACAAAATATTTGATTTGATTTGTTGGCGCAACTTTACTATCCGACTCTAGGCTAACCTAGAGCTAACAGAAATGCAAAAATGATAATTAAAAAAATACCTAAAATGTTCTAACCTAACCTATTTAGTCACAGTATGTTTACCTGTACTTAACATTTAACAGTAGAATGTAAAACAACGTTGTTGTCTGCAAAAATATTAGGCTAGAGTCGAATAGTAAAGTTACGCCGATTTGTTTAGCATCCTATATAACTTTCATCTCCTGTTCTGTGCCATGCATCTTATATCAAAATCTGAATTTAGTTATTTAAATATTTGAGTATTGGTTTTCCACTATAGAAAAAGTGGTCTTACTGTTGAAACAAATAAGTTGAATAGAAAACACTACTTGATCTTAAAGTAGCCTGCACACCCTCCACTAACCTAGGCCTAGTCCCCTATATAAGTTAATGTAGGCCTAGATAAAGGCTCGATTTTACAGGGATCGAGGATGCTTGAATAATTTCCAAATTAAAATTGGCCCAAGGTATGTCTTTCTAAGAGCTAACACGGACTTTACAAATAGCAAACGAAATATTTTGTCATCTGTGAATGAGATAACTTATTCAGTCCTACACGGATGTCCTTCTTAAAGTTATAAAATGTTTTTACCTACTTAATGTCTGACCTTAATTAATAAGTAACTATTAACTAAATAAAAACGTGCTTACCTGATCCAATAAATTCAGGAAATCCAACTAACTAGGAACTGCTACACACGTTCTCAAAAATCACTAGAATATAACTCCTCAAGCTAGCGTCCACAACAAACAAAATGGCGAAGGCGAAGCAAAAAGCACTCGACTCGTCTTTACCACCCCTCTCGCATAGTCGCGGAAGAATATATAGGGGAAGCAGCTGATGTAAGCCAAGCAGGCCACACTGTTGTTAGCTTTACTTATTCAAGCAGTTTGTAAATAACCTAGCAAACTCTATTTGTTAAAAAATATATTCAATTCTATTAAAAAAATTAAACGTCATTTATATGTATCTATAACAACAAAGATAAACTAAATTTAAAGGAACTACTTTATTGCGAATCTGTCTCGCGAGTAAAACGTACGCCGGGGAGTGTTTCTGCCTGTTTCGAGAGAAACTGTAGGCACACTTGCCTCAAATGTAGTACCGGCAAGTTTTCCTCGGCAAGTTATCCTCAAACTTGTCTACGGCAAATTTTCCGAGGATTGTTTTCCTCAAGTTTTTAGCACATTCTTTTGAAAAGGTTTTTCCTGGCAAACGAAGGGCAAGGCTTGCCATAAGTTTACCTGTTACCTGGGAAGGAGTTATTAAACTGCCACGCTGTTACTGTGCTGTACCCTTGGTATAATCAAGGGCTGTACCATTGACTATATAAGCATTAATAGACTTCCCGAGCCTATGGTAGAAGATGAAGCCGGGAAAATCGACGACACAGCAGGTACCTATCGGCAGTGAAGTGAAGCAAGACTTAGTGTAGTCTGCAGGTGTTTAGATGTTTGGTTATGCAAATATTTTCCTAAAACTGACCAGTTCCCACTCACGGTATATTTATCAAGAGGGTTGCTGAGCTAGCAGACTGCGAGGCGCTAGGCTTGGTATTATTATCTCTGCGCTAGGCCGACCCACACTCCCAGTCACTAAAGCCGCGTTTACACCAAATGTTTGCATCAAAATTTATTGCTAACATGTTGACAACAAGTGGAAGCACAGGTTGTCAATAAGTTGACAACATGTTGGCAATAAGTGGAAAACAAGTTGGCAACAAAATAATTTGCGCAAATAATTTGATCGCGTAAGCAGTTTATTTTTAACCCAATACATTTCACTCGCCTGTTACTTCAGTTGTGACCATTAGGCTTGGGCAATGTCGTTCAGTTTACTGAAGTAGTTCAGTGAATCTCCTTCAGTGAAAGGAACTAGTTCACCATCGTAGTTCAGTAGTTCAGAACGTATTGAATGAGATGTAGTGAGTGATTTATAAATTGTAATACAAGTCATAGCATTGAATGCTTTCCAAACTGCAGTAGAGCGTCGAAAATCCGAACTAATGGGACCGAGGGGGTTCGGATTATCAATTTGTTCGGATTTTTTTAAATAACCAAGAAAATTCCATTAGGCTAAAATATATGCCCTATAATTGATTAAAGTGGTTAAACATTACAAGCAGTAATGTAATTACAATACAGTATGTAAGACTAGGTACCGGTACTTGCATATATTATGATTTAGAAGAACTTGCACGTACACAGCAGAGCCAACATGATTGCACTTGTAACTGTCAATTACAGTACAGTACATAATTAAAAGTTCACTTGTACATTATAGTTAACACAAACGAAGAATAAAAAAATACTGTATAGTACACTATTGTATGTACGACACACTGTTATAATGATTACACAAAGAGAAATGAATGAACTTTCTGTATGTTTACTGCTAGCGCTAAAGCAGCTTATTAGCGTGACAGTGAAAATACTGACAGCCAGTCTGCTGTGATTGCGTTTGAGAGCAGGTATTAAGAAGTGTTTAAAAAGAGATAATAATGTCAAGCTGTAGTGAAGATTTTTGTCCAAATTTTTAACGACGCAATAATTGAAATTTACGAAAATGAAATTTTTGCAGGGGCTGCCTCGGAACGCGTTTGGATTTTTGACGTTTCGGATTATTGACGTTCGGATTATCGACGCTCTAATGTACTGACATCAGCATAGTAATACAATGTGTAACATTAAGCTACACAATATTATTACATACTAGGGGAAACCACTGCGTGCTCTGCACGCCAACCTCGTTGGTACCTTCTATACACATAATCATGTTATCTTTTCTTTATAATAAAGGTGGATAATATAATTATATTATTAATTATAATATAATTAATAATAACCCTAAAGCTAAGATGCTAAATAATGTTAACTTATATGTTCAAAAAAAAACCTAACCTAAAAGTTAGAAATACAATAAATAGGTAGTTTCTTCAAAATTTGAAATCAGGTGTTAATGGAAATATTAGAGCAAACAGCTGTTTTATGTGTTATTTTATTCAATTGGTTGCTATGCTCATAATTCATCAGCCAACCTTAGAATTTTTTCCGAATAAATTTACAAATATTGAAATAAAAAATGTTTTTATCAAAATGAATTATAGCCTAGATGTTACTCAGGGATAATAAAGCTTTTTATTACCATTCTTTCAATCAGTTCAGTAAAACCCAGAGATTACCCCTTCCCCCCCTCCATATACAAACAAACAAATTTTACCTCTTTATAATATTAGTATAAATTTGTTTTTACAAATTTCTTAATACACGCATATATGATTCACTTAATACACGCATATATGATTCAATTATTAAAGTTAAAATAAAATTATAAATATTTATTAAAATGTTATTTCTGTAAAAAAAAAAAACTACGATCACTTCATAAATAAGAACATTAAAGTAAATTAAAATAACAAACTAATACATAGGTATTAGTTTAGAGTACATTCAACACTAATAAAATATAACCAGCAAGGACAATGTATATTAACAATTAAATATTAATTTGTTCTTCACTTTAAACACGCAATCAAATAAATTGTACGAAGTAAAACACGGGCATCGACTGTTTAGTGTCTACTGAGACTGAGATGGTGAGATGTTAAGAAACAACTCCTTCATTCCTATTTGGCACATATCCAAAAGATATGAGAGCTGGAATGGGAGCTGGAAATTGGGTGAGTTAGTGGACTACTGATGTACTGAACGACAATCCTTACGCTTCACATATCACCGGATGTAAAGAAAGAAAACAAGTGAGCCCTTCAGTTAGTGAACTACAATCTTGTAGACCTCTGAAGTACTTCATTCGGCTCAGTCGAAGTGAGCCGATCTTCTGAACGGCTCCTTCATGAGTTACACAAGTCTACCTGACCATGATGTCTACTGCAGAGGATGCTACTCTAGCTGTTGCTTGTGTAATCTTGGCCAGCCATTTTCAGAGACGTCCTAGAAGATATTGGGTGAGGCCTTCTTTGCGGGCTAGAGAGAAATATAGTGGGAGTGACTTATTATCTGAATTACGTAAAGATAACAGAGATCCTTTGTCAGGTGAACTGAGGTACGAGAAGCATAAAAAAATAATTGGCCTGAACTTTACACCTCTTACCCTAGGCAAGAACAGTTTACCAACGTGTGCTATAATGGGCGTTAATAATAATAAATCAAAAAAGAAGAAGAATTCACATATCCCTCATGAAATAAGAATTAAAAACAGTTAATATTTTTCAACAAAATTTAATTATATCAATAAAATAGCAATGTAACATTCTTTCATTCGTTCTCACACAATCTTCTGGAAGAATACAGTTGATACAAGGCAACATAAATCTTATAGATATAAAACAACAAAAGTGGATGTCAATTTACTTCCATTTCTTTTTAAGATGAAATCCTTCCAATCATCATTAAATGAAGATAAATAATTGGCCTGAACCTGACATCTCTTACCCTAGGTAAGAATAGTTTACCAACGGGTGCTATAATGGGGGTTAATAATAATAATAATAATAAGTAAGAAAAAGAAGAAGAAACCACATTTCCTCATGAAATAAGGAATAAAAACAGTTAATATTTTTCAACGAAATTTAATTATATCGATAAAATAACAATGTAACATTCTTTTCATTACTCCTCACGCAAACTTCTGGAAGACTACAGTTCTGTTGATACAAAAGGCAACCATAAATCTTATAGATATAAAACAACAAAAGTGGATGTTAATTTACTTATATTTCTTTTAAAATTGAAATCCTTTCAATCATCATTACCTGAAGATAAATAATTGGCCTAAACTTTACATCTCTTACCCTAAGCAACAACAGTTTAACAACGGGTGCTATAATGGGCGTTAATAATAATAATAACAAGTAAGAAAAAGAAGAAGAAATCACATATCCCTCATGAAATAAAAATTAAAAACTGTTAATATTTTTCAACAAAATTTAATTATAACAATAAAATAGCAATGTAACATTCTTTTCATTCGTCCTCACGCAATCTTCTGGAAGACTACAGTTGATACAAGGCAACCATAAATGATATAGATATAAAACACCAAAAGTGGATGTTAATTTACTTCTATTTCTTTTTAAGATGAAATCCTTTCAATCATCATTACCTGAAGATAAATAATTGGCCTGAACCTGGCATATCTTACCCTAGGCAAGAACAGTTTACCAATGAGTGCTATAATGGGGGTTAATAATAATAAGTCAAAAAAGAAGAAGAAATTACATATCCCTCATGAAATAAGAATTATAAACAGTTAATATTTTTCAACAAAATTTTATTATATCAATAAAATAGCAATGTAACATTCTTTTCATTCCCCCTCACACAATCTTCTGGAAGACTATAGTAGATACACGGGAACCATAAATCATATAGATATTAAACAACAAAAGTGGTTGTTAATTTACTTCTATTTCTTTTTAAGTTGAAATCCTTTCAATGATCATTACCTGAAGATAAATAATTGACCTGAACTTCACATCTCTTATCATAGGCAAGAAGAGTTTACCAACGGGTGCTATAATGGGCGTTAATAATAATAATATGAAGTAAGAAAAAGAAGAAGAAATCACATATCCCTCATGAAATAAAAATTATAAACAGTTAATATTTTCCAACAAAATTATATATCAATAAAATAGCAATGTAACATTATTTTCATTCGTCCTCATGCAATCTTCTGGAAGACTACAGTTGATAAAAGGCAACCATAAATCATATTCGGTAGATATAAAACAACAAAAGTGGATGTTAATTTACTTCTATTTCCTTTTAAGATGAAATCCTTTCAATCATTATTATGTAACAATTCAAAATATATCATAATAAGATCAACCAATCAAAAGAACCATACATCACTGCATTTTAACTAAACACGCATGAGTGCGAGAGAGACAGAAAACTGATAATCCAAAACCATTCATAAACGATCTGAACTACGACATCTAGCGGACAGGATCGCAAACAATAAATCAACAATATTTTAAACACCCGACTTTCGATAACATTTTACATAATTAATAATATTTCTCGACCTCGTATCTCTATCTTTCCCATATCAAAATTCATCCAAATTAACCAACCAATCCATCCAAATTATAAGATTAAATCAATCACCAAGCAATCGACCGAAATTTACTTTTTAAATCCATTTGAAACTAGACCGGTATACTAAAATCTAGGCCACATCAGAATTATAATCATCGATCCAAAGAGAACCAAATTTTAAATTAAAAAAAGAACAACACCATCAGATAGAACGAAAGATTCATCTAAAATGTCTTTGGTAAAATCTCAAAGGAAATACCGTTAAGCCGTAATAATTCTCCGAAAGTCAACGATACGCCGGCTAAAGCCAAATATGTGTAGGCCATGTTTATCAAGCCACGCCCACAGTCACGTGATCGCTAGCACCGCAGAAATTTAATTTCAAAAAGCCAAATGTATAGTTTTAGTTGTAAATAGTAGATGTTAGAGAATAATTTGTACAAGGAGCTATTTTTGGTATTTTCATGTAATCTCTTATTTCATCAATTTCTTTTTAATTTTATCATTCAATATTATTTGTAAAACTAAATTATTTCAAAATTTAATTAAAACGACACCAAATAAACACACAACATTTTAAAATACACTTTCTTACACAACAATCAAAGCCCCAGAAGATACGAAATTCACCAGGCCTTATGTACCATTTCCTGAAGGCCCAAAGCAAGCCAGTTTGGATTCCAGGCAATTTTAATTGTTGAATAGACGCCCAAGAAGGCAGACGTATGACCAGAGCTCTCCACTAGACAATCCAAAGCGAAGATTTTTCCAGTGTTAATACTTTATCAACGTTAAACAAATAACTTGTCTTTTATAAAAGTGAAGTGAAGTAATTAATAATAATCATTTATAAATAAAATTAATAAGAAGAAGACGTTATAAACTGGGTGAGACCTATCCATATAGTCACTTAGACGATTAATGCTACATTTCAAACTATTCATTTAGTAAGAACTTGAACATTGCTAAATTTGAAAGACATTGTAAATATATCTATAAGAAGAATTTTTGGACAATTAATATAAATTTAACCTCTCTATAACGTTCATTCATACACCTACATACACTTACACTTTACCTATTGTACTATTTTCATTTCCCCTTTTTCAATTTTAATATTTTATTTTCAATAACATTCTTTAATAATTAATTTGTTTCATAATAATATTG
Organism: Philaenus spumarius; assembly: GCA_018207615.1. Lineage (NCBI taxonomy): Eukaryota > Metazoa > Arthropoda > Insecta > Hemiptera > Aphrophoridae > Philaenus > Philaenus spumarius. The sequence continues at coordinate 32,264 of JAGFPH010008896.1, forward strand.
GGAAGAGTCGGCACTAACCCCCCGAGATTAAGAGTGCTATAAGAGAATTTATAACGAACATTTCATTTGAGCTAACCTATTTTGTGTATAAACTGTATATATATTTTAATTTTCAACTTCTCAATTAAATAATTTGTTAAAGTTGTAAACTTGTGTTTTGAATTCCATCATTTATCAATCTATTCAGCTTATGAACAGTAATTAACAAAAGTG
>JAGFPH010008896.1:39663-51427 GCA_018207615.1 Philaenus spumarius
AAGAACAGTTGACCAATGAGTGCTATAATGGGGGTTAATAATAATAAGTCAAAAAAGAAGAAGAAATCTCATATCCCTCATGAAATAAGAATTATAAAAAGTTAACATTTTTCAACAAAATTTAATTACATCAATAAAACAGCAATGTAACATTCTTTTCATTCGTCCTCACGCAATCTTCTGGTTGATACAAGTTGATACAAGTCAACCATAAATGTTATAGATATTAAACAACAAAAGTGGATGTTTATTTACTTCTATTTCTTTATAAGATGAAATCCTTTCAATCATCATTACCTGAAGATAAATAATTGGCCTGAACTTCACATCTCTTACCCTATACTCTGTCTAGTTCAGGTTGGCCGATGGACCCGGGACTACCTGAGGCCAAGCCTATAATCCCTCGCCGCTGTCCGCTGCCTAGGCGATGAGTCACGTACTGGCTGTGTTTATAAAATGATACACTTTCATAACAGAATAATAATTTAAAATTTTTAAAAGTATATTTGAAATTTACTAAAAAAGTTATGAAAAATTATACTAAACTCGACCTAGGTATTAGAACATTTAATCTGATTATGACAATGTTTATAAATGAACAAATCTGGTAACAAGAATCCATTTTTAAGAAGACATCTTGCAAGTGAACCGATCAGAAGCAATTTCAGACCGCTGAAGGTTTAATAGTTAATAAACTATTGTATAGTATTGTATTTTTATTGCTGTATAGGATTTGTATTGTACAGTATTATATTGCATTGTATATAGCATATTGTGTATATAACTTTTTCTCCGATTGTTATTGTAATTTGTATTAAATAAATTATATCTCAGAAAAAAGATTTACTATTATTAACAAATTCTACGGTCAATTTACGTGTACCCAAACAGTCCCTAAGTAAATCTTTTAATATTCATTACAGCTTAAAACTTGCCTTCTAAAATTGTCTAAATAAAAAGTCACAGTCACAATGTAAACAATTCTTAATAAAGTTCGTATTAAATGTTCCAATACCTAGGTCGAGTTTGGTATTATTTTTCATAACTTTTTTAGTGTATTTCAAAAAATATACTTTAAAAAATTTTAAATTATTATTCTGTTAAGAAAGTGTACCACTGCATAAACACAGCCAGTAGGTGACTCATCGCCTAGGCAGCGGACAGAGACGAGGGATTATAGGGGTGGCCTCAGGTAGTCCCGGGTCCATCGGCCAACCTGAACTAGACAGAGTATAGGCAAGAACAGTTTACCAACGGGTGCTATAATGGGCGTTAATAATAATAAGTCAAAAAATAAGAAGAATTCACATATCCCTCATGAAATAATAATTAAAAACAGTTAATATTATTCAACAAAATTTAATTATATCAATAAAATAGCAATGTAACATTGTTTTCATTCGTCCTCACACAATCTTCTGGAAGAATACAGTTGATACAAGGCAACCTTGTAGATATAAGGCAATCTTATAGATATAAAACAACAAAAGTGGATGTCAATTTACTTCCATTTCTTTTTAAGATGAAATCCTTTCAATCATTATTACCTGAAGATAAATAATTGGCCTGAACCTGACATCTCTTACCATAGGTAAGAATAGTTTACCAAAGGGTGCTATAATGGGGGTTAATAATAATAATAAGTAAGAAAAAGAAGAAGAAACCACAGTTCCCTCACGATTTAAGAATTAAAAACAGTTAATATTTTTCAAACAAATTTAATTATATCAATAAAATAGCATAAGATTCTTTTCATTGGTCCTCATGCAAACTTCTGGAAGACTACAGTTGATACACAAGGCAACCATAAATCTTATAGAAATAAAACAACAAAAGTGGATGTTAATTAACTTCCATTTCTTTTTAAGTTGAAATCCTTTCAATCATCATTACCTGAAGATAAATAATTGGCCTGAACTTTACATCTCTTACCCTAGGCAAGAATATTTTACCAACGGGTGCTATAATGGGTGTTTATAATAATAATAATAAGTAAAAAAAAATAAGAAGAAATCATATTTGCCGCATGAAATAAGAATTAAAAACAGTTAATATTTTTCAACAAAATTTAATTATAACAATAAAATAGCAATGTAACATTCTTTTCATTCGTCCTCACGCAATCTTCTGGAAGAATACAGTTGATACAAGGCAACCATAAATCTTATAGATATAAAACAACAAAAGTGGATGTCAATTTACTTCCATTTCTTTTTAAGATGAAATCCTTTCAATCATCATTACCTGAAGATAAATAATTGGCCTGATCCTGACATCTCTTACCCTAGGTAAGAATAGTTTACCAATGGGTGCTATAATGGGCGTTAATAATAATAATAAGTAAAAAAAGAAGAAATCACATTTCCCTCATGAAATAAGAATTAAAAACAGTTAATATTTTTCAACAAAATTTAATTATATCAATTATAATAGCAATGTAACATTATTTTCATTCGTCCTCATGCAATCTTCTGGAAGACTACAGTTGACACAAGGCACCCTGTTTTTCCACCAAAATGGAATGAAGGAGCTGGTATAGTATTCAGTACTTTAAAATCTTGAAACAAAATAATAAAATTGTTATATAATTTTTATATTTAAATTTAAAAGCAGCAGGCTGCTGGTCACAATATTAAACTAGAATAATACAAACTATGTAAAATTAACTAAACTAACCAAAGTCTAACTAATGTGCTTAATTTTGCACATTGCTTGAAATGAGAAAATTTATTTTTTAGAATTTTATGTAATATTGATGTCTTAGGAAGTATTTAACCCTTTGAAGGACAGTGCCTGGCGCGGCTTCTCTACCCAAAACCGCCTAGGTCTAATACGATGATTTGACCTCATGGTAGATTACTATTAATAATTTTCTTATTTATAAAGCAAATTCAATGTTAATTTTTTGTTTTCTAGACAAGTATGAAAGCATTTTATTCATGTAAATGGATAAGAATATTTTTGTCATTGATTGCATTATATAATTTGAAAATAAAAGAAAGTTTATAATTTTGTTTAAATAGTTTGGACTAAAAACGCTATGAAAAACAAACAACATACAAAACATTTTTAATTTATTGCTAAGATGTTTTCAAACTCACCTACAAAAAATAAGAGCATTCTATGAAAATTTGAAATAAATACAAAAATTTATATAGATTACCCTTAAACTATACACATGGAAGCTCACATGGCCTAGTGTTAGACATACGCTTGATAACTTATTCCCACTAAGTAAAAAAGCATCTGCTTTTTTATAATAATCAATGTTACAAACTAAAATCACTGTATATACATTATTTGATTCAATATTAGTCTAAAACAAGCACTAACAACGTTAATATGTTATTTATTTAACGTTTAAAACATATTTTTTAAAACGTCCGTTCAATTGGGAGTAACAGTTTTCACCAAAAACTTATGTCAATAGGACATTAGCGGTCAAAAAGTTAAAAAGGATATATTTCTTTTACATATTAATGTTATGATATGTTATACTTATGTTTCTCAATACTGTATATATACTTTCCCTAAAAACAATGTGTTGCTATCTTAAGGAATATTAAATGTGATTAAAGCAGAGCTAAAAGTGAACCTGTTGTATGTTTATCAGTAGCATTTTCCGTGTATGGAAAATAACAAGGTAGATAAAAGTCACACACTGTGACAATAAAAACAAAATAATTTTATTAAGAGTTGTACAAATTTTTTATTAAGTGTCGTAAATTTATGTTTTTATTTATTTAAGTGTTGAATGTTATCATAATTAATGTTGTTAATCGGTGTAAATGTGAAAAGTGTTTTTGTTTATTCGAGTTCTGATGATGCCTGAAAATAAGATGAAACAGGTGTAAACTAATCAAAACTACTTAAGTGATTGCTAAGGCAAGTATCTAATTCATATTTTATTCAAAATGTGTCATTGTCTCTTTCTTAACCTTAGTTGTTACAATACAGTCACGATTAAAAAACATAATATCAATAATTATTTTTCCATTAGTCACTAACCATTATTATTATTATTTTAGCCATAACCTAACTTAAAAAATGTAACTTACGACTCTGGAAGTATTCAACCAATTCCTTTTCTGTCCAGTTGCAAGATGTTATAATAAACAAACCATCATCTTTTAACAATTTGGATATATTAGTTTTATATTGTAATCTTTTGGTTCGAGAATCTTCAGGATCTAAGCAAATAGCATCATAGGTCCCTTTATCCAAAGCAACACTAAAATTACTTAAGCTGTCATTTCCTTCTACGATGTCACATACCTTAAATTCAAATTAACAATGATTAAATTTATTTATTTTTTGAAGATTAATTCCACAATCAGAAATCCATATACTACAATTATTTGAATAATTGGTTCAAAAGCCAATTTAGTTATAAAAAACTCAGTTTTTTAGCAAATTTCTGTAATATATATATTTAACATTGAGATATCAAAATAATAAAGATACAAATTGCACTTTATTGATTTGTTTGGGAATTTGGCACTAGCAACCAAATTATCATATTCTGCAACATTAACATAATACAAAAAAGAAGGCAGCAGAAGAAAATTTTATTTTTTACAAAAAGAATTTAAATTAAATTCTAAGGAAGTACTTTTTAAAGAATTTTAAGAATTTCCAAAAACAGTACTTAAACTGAATGAAGTGGTATATGACAACAAACTACAAGATGTTTACCCTTATGTTATTGCACTGAGATTTGTTTGACAGTCTCTTCATCCAACACAGCTCAGTATAAAATGAATTGTTCCTCCCCCCTCCTCTTAAAAATTATACAATGACCACAGAATGCTTGAGAAATGTGGCGATTCTGACAATCAAATTGGAACTAACTAAAAGATTTGATTCTGATAATATTGTACATTCGTTTTAAATCTCTAACTCACGAAGACTGTTCTTTTAAACATGTATCATTAAAATGTGTTATATCATTTTAAATATAATAGAGAACTGGGTGTCATAGAAGAGAAAACCTTTACAAAATGAATCTAGGTTTTATTCATCTTAAAACTAGACATAACTGTTAGCATGAAAATAAACATTAAATTGTTATTAAGAATTAAACATATGATAACATAAGAATTAAACATATTATGATAACATGTTAAACAAACAGTATTATGAATTTTCACCACATTCTTCCTCCCTTGATCTTCAAGGGAACTCTTCTTTGATGGGATCGTCTAAGTTCAGATAGTTGATCATCAATTCTTGGGTCTGTCAGTTCTGGCTCGAAATCGGCTACTTCTTGTTGTATGGAAGTTTCTGGTGTTACTGCTGTTGGTTGCCTGTCTTCTTTATTTGTACTATCTTGTGAGCCTAGTCTAGTAGGGCATCTATGAGATATATTTGTACTTGATCTTTGGCTGTTGAAATCAGATTCACCTGGCAGCCGCTCTCAATCGCCTCTTGGAGCTAAGTGGCGAAGGGATACGGTTTCTTCATTTCCATTTTGCTTCTATCAGATCTACCTCGTGAACAAATGGATCGTATTTACTTTTTCTAACATATCGCTTGAAGAGTACTTTTCCAGGTGTCATGAATCATGTTGGCATATATAGTCCATTTGTTGAAAAGCATTCAATGCTATGTGTTACATTATACAACAATCACTAATTAAATCTCATTCAATATGTACTGAACTAATTGAATTAATTAACTACAATGATGAACTAGTTCCTTTCACTAGACTACTTCAGTAAACTGAATGACATTTCCCAAACATAATGGTGTGTAAGTCCTCTTTACACTTGAACTGCCTATGCGTGCCATTGCTAACAGTGGCGCACCGACAGGGGTGGATGAACGGGACCTGCCCCCCCCCCCAGAAGGTCTTTTTAGTAATGTGGATTGTATTTTAAACTAATCGATCATGGAATACGTAGTCGATATTCAATTAAAAATTACAATATTTATGATTAATTTCGTGATGTGACCACGAAAAAATAATCGTTCTTTTTGAAATGAATATGATTCTTACCCTATGCAATTATGATTTTCTTACAGTGATGTTTGAGTCTCGGCGGTCCGGTTCATGAGTTGACGGTATGCGAGCGCTGATCAGCGCCGCCGCGTTGATAATGCTGAAAACCGGGCGTTAAATTCCCAAGTTATCGGGATGTTGAAAGCGCGACGTTGGTAATTCGGGTCCTGTGTTATACACAGCGTTTTTGAAGCTTTGTCAATGTTGCGTCCTTCACTTCCAAAATGGAAACCATTCAGTTATTCTGTCTAGGCTTTTTACAAATAATAGAAACATATGAGGAATTGTGTATCAGGAGGGCTAGACGGTTTGGTACACACCCAGTGCTTTCAAACCGTGTATCAAGCTTCAGCTATACTTACACGAGCTGAGCTTAGTCGAGCCGACCCGGTCCGTCGCGAAAATCCGTAGCAGTGGCTAAATCGTTAGACCCGCACCGTTCCGACATGTGTCCAACCCACCACAACTACTGTCACAACTTTCATGAATTGCAAAATTATCATGGACGAACAGTGGAAGAGATCAAACATTCTTTCTGGTTTTGATCTGTAGCTATATCTATACCCAACCCGCATGGAGCGGAGCCAAATCGACCAGATCCGGTATGCTGTCAGAGCGTGGAAAAAATCGACTCCGTCCGTGTTGACTCGGCTCGTTTGTGTACATTTTGAAGTACACAATAATCACTTTGAAATAAAAAATAACTACTTTCTAGTAGTTATTCTACAGTGGCCTCTCTGGTAGCGCCCTCCATATAACTTTGTTTGACGTTAATTGCGCCCGCGTCAATCCGCATTGGCAACGCTCAACGCCCGGTTAACTTAAATTCTCTAGCGTTGATAGAGTTCGTATAACATGGCCCACAGTAGTTCCATTTACCCAATTAACTGACGTTAACACGACGTTGAAAACAGGGCGCTATCAGCGCTCGTATAACGTGGCCCTAAAAGGCAGCGCGCTGGGGTGCTGGCTAGACCGTCACTCAAGATCAGTGCGAGGTGATCTTGCGGAAAGAATGTTTATATTGCACTTTTGTCAGACCATCCCCATTCACTTTAAAAATATATATAATGTTTCAGACTTTGTGATAGGTTAAAAAACTTTCATCCGTTTAGGATTTGTTGAATATATTCTGACCTGAGCTTAGTCCCCCCCCCCCCCCCACAAAGCCAAATCCTTGATGCGCCACTAGTTGCTAAGCAACTTCTGCACCCTGCCAACGAGAAAGCGCGCTATCTTTACTAGAACTAGTAGGCGTGGATTTAGTTGTTATTTAGGATCAAGTCATATCTTAGAAATTCTATGGGAGAAATCAGACTTAGCAAGTTGGTTTCACCCATTATGAGATTGAAGTTGAACGTAAAGAAGTTATTTCAGTCTTAAAAAAATCTACTAGGAGACTAGGATTTTGTAAAGTGATACAACCAATTTTAATTTTAATTTTTATATTATGTTATTATATTTCAATTACGTTACACTAATATTTTCATTTCTAAATGTTAAAATAATTTTCTTCCCATTTTAGAAACGTTTAATTACACATTTTTTCACCAAGTTTTTTATCAAGGGCTAAAACAGCTGAAAATTGATTTTAAGGGTTGAATATTTACACAATTTTCGGACCCCCTGTTCTGATGGGGTTATCCAAACCATCCTTCTACCAAACCCGCGATGTAATTGGCTCCAATAATTTAAACTATGATTCAGCCCCCTCCCCCTTGGACAAATCCTGAGTGTGCCCTTGAGAATTGATTATGATTGTCACACTACATGGTGGTCGCTTATTATATATCTCATGAAACTGTTTTATAATCAAACTGGAATTCGTATGATAAACTCTGCACCATTGCTTCACCTTCAACTTAATATAACAAAATTAATTAAAATGACAGTAGGCTACCTGAAATTTAATTTGAGAAAGATCTTGAGCTTCTGCAATACTAGTGGCAAGTTTAATAGCAGTTTCAGAATAATCAACACCAGAAAGGTCAGTGAAATCTTCTTTTGCCTTAAACAAATACATAGTTTTTCAAATTAAGTTTGTTAAAAGTGTATAGGTTTTGTATTTAGTTTTGAAATTAATATATATAATAAACTTACCAGTTCAATAAGCAACATTCCATTTCCACAACCTATATCAATTATTGAATCATTTTCTTTGACCCTGTCGCTAGATTTCAACCATCTGAAAAAATAAATTTATATCAAATGGTGACATAAAATATTTTTGAAAGCTGTTAAAAATTATAAGGTACTATAGTATTAACCGGCACACCTGTTAACAACCTGTTATTTGCTGTATTTTTATATTATTTCAAACAATATTTTAAATACAGAGATATTTTTATACAAATTTAATAATTAAATGTTATAATTCCTCCGGAGGCCAGAACCGAGATATTCCTTTGATTATTTGTTCGAAAAGTTCTGTTCTTGCAAATTTGTGCCAAAATATAAACATAAGTAAGATTCCAAGTGGTGACGAGCGGTACCCTGGTGTTTTATTCCTCCATTTCATTGAACCCCATATTCTTCAATATGTTGATATGTACCAATGTATCTAGGTTGACAAAAGTAAGTATGATTCACCTGGAGTTGTGTGTAACCAGCTGCTTCCAATTCTTGCCTCTGTTAACTTCGCAAACAGTCCAACATTATGATGGATCCTACTTCAATCTTTTCCATAATAATTCCTATCAGAGTTTGTGCTGTACGATCAGGAACTAAATATAAGTCTCTTGGACAGTATGTTTGGCAAAGACACCAAAAATATGGTATTTTATTATGTATGTCTAGGCTTGGTTTAGGCTATTGTACTTTACTATTGGTAAAGGTCTAGATTACAAATTATATAAAAACTCTCAGAAAAGTTTAAAATTTTTGAGCTTTCTCAGACTTTTATTAAAACATATGCTTCAGAATAATTAAAATTCTTGTAAAATTATAAAATATGCTATTTTACCATAAATATTAAAGAATGATTCCAAAAATAAGTTAGTAATATTTAAACGTAAGGACAAACCTCGTAATTCTAAGCTCGCTGTCTTCTCCAAACCAAACTTCTCCCACATCTCCATGTGATTTAAAGTTTTTTATCTCTCTTTCATATGCAGTTTCCCAGCTGTAAAATATTAATTTTTAAAATCTAAATGGAGATAAAAATCATTTACTTTGCTGTACACATATATTAAATAGTCTGACAGCCTGTGAATAAAAATGAATGTGATTGAAATAAATAAAATATAAACCCAGATAAATACGTAACTAATTTTATTAGTAGTGACAATAATAACAAATAAACGGTACCAGGAACTGGCACATACTTTCTCACAAATACATTTAAATTACTAAACAGATTCACTGTGACTTGTAGGGTGGGGTAGGAGAGTTTTTTTTATTAAAGTTGGAGATTAACTAATAAATATTATTATTATTATTATTATCTAGAGAGAAAAATATTCGATCGATTTCGAAAAAATTTGCACCAAACACGTCAATTAGGTCTTCATAGATGCACGTAAAATGGTTATGTTATTTTTTTTAAAACAACCCGCTTTATGGCCAAAAAACCCCCAAAAACAGTTATTATTATTAGCTAAACGAGAATTTTTAGAAAGATGCGGGTTTTTTTATATGGTAGGGCACATTAAAGGCTACAAATAAGCCTAATTTTATCAAAATCGTTAGAGCCGTTTTTTTATAAAAAAATAATAACTGTATTTTTGGGGGTTTTTTGGCCAAAAAGGGGGTTGTTTTTCAAAATTGTTCAAAACCTTTTTCGTGCATCTATACAGGCGTACTGGACATGTCTGGTGCAAATTTGGTTGAAATCGATCGAATAGTTTTCTCTCTAGCTTTGTCTACATACAGACATACATACAGACATACATTGCAACAATAAACGTTGCAAAAATAAAATATAACTTCTTTTGTTTATCAGCCCCACGTTGGGAAAGCCATCTTGTAACGGACGGTTACAAGAAATAAAAGTAATTTCTATTATAATGTAAAAAAAAATGAGGTACGTTAAAAATTCAAGAAATAAAAAAAATGTTTTAAATCAAAATAAAAACGCTATATGTGGATTATCTAATAACTATCAATACCTCTCCATCACCTCCTTCACTTATTCAACTTAAAAACAAAAGTCGTCGCTCATGTAATACTTTAAATCATTTATATACCTCCTAGGCCTATTGCCTTACTTCAATAATAAAATCACCATTTACCTAAACTCTCCATCACATCTTTCTCCCAACTTCAACGTAGAACAATATCATGTGTTTCACCTTACTTCAACTCACCTTACTTTTAAAACCTTAAAAATCACCTTCATTTAACTCCCACAATACTAATAAAAAAATAATAATCATAATATTTGCGATAATCCACATATAACCTCACTTATGCTCTGTTTGCATATATCTACTTATAATTGTTAATTACTGAGAAATATTTGTTAATTAATTTGATTTTCTCAGGGGTGGATACCTGGCTATCAAAGTACAAACTAAATGGACATTCGTGGCTATATAAAGAAATTCAAGGCATCGTAGCAAGACAACTATTGTTTACTCAAACATAATAAAAAATGAATATTTACAGCAATTAAAAGATATCAACATAATGATACAAATATACAAACAAATCAAAGAACTATTTACAATTATACAAAGTTTCGTCATCCATATCTTAAGCTATGACGCAATAGAAATCAAAAGAAGTTAATTTTTAGTAAAATGAAAATTTTTATATCTGCAGACTAAAAAATATGTCCTATGGCCATTATTACTCACTGCGTTATATTCGTCGCACTGTTATTTACCTAGGATTTTTCGTCGTTAACACAATTCACTCTGAAGCCTATCTTACGCCAATCCCGCCGAAGCACATGGAAAAGTTATATGTCGAAAAACACTCAATTTACATGATCAATTCAATTTTTTATAACAACACCAACTCAAAGGTACATTTGCTTTAGTTTGGGACTCAACTTGTCACCATTTTATAACAAAAACTACATTTTTCGTGTACTATTACTCGCCGGCTTTATGCAACGCACATGAACTGTTACGCCATCTTGTTAGAAGTGTCCTTGCTTCCAGAACGTACTGTCGCGTTCCCTCTCGCTTAATACCTGTCTTTTGTCACGTACACAAGTTGATCCCCTCTCTCTCTTTGAATTGCTTCCATGATCATAGTATATGGAGTTTTTAAGTATACTGAGATCTCGATACATGTCGAATTGTGTTATGTCTTGTTATTACTTTTTATTTATTGAACTGTTTATAATTTCAACTGCTGCTTTATACTGTTCGTTTTTAACGCACTACTCATTGAAACAAAATCTCTTATATAATTTTCACATTTTACACACGTTCATATATTAATGTTCTTTAAGTCTGCTTTTATATTACCTACTTTTACAGTCTGCTTTTATATTTTATTATTTATTTATTAAAAAAAAATGATTCTATTGTAATTATTTTGCGTCATTAAGAAATGTATATATATAAAAATTATAAATGGTTAATATTATCTAAGTATTGCGTCATTTATTTATTTAGACCAAACCTCTGTGTTTTTAGTCACTATAGGAAACAGCTGATTATTTCTTATTTTATATTTTCTCTGTGACATGGCTGTTAGTGCTACAACATACATACATACAGACATACATACATACATACAGACATACAGACATACAGACAGACATTTTGTAAAAACCACTTTTTACTTTCCTTACCCTATACTAGGTAAGGT